>JBCNJP010012093.1:0-14365 GCA_039602395.1 Deinandra increscens subsp. villosa
AGACACTATATATGCTTCTACAGAAGTTCTTCGGGAAACACATCGGAAAACTCAGAGACAACGGGTACGTTTACAACCTTTTCTTCTCGTGGGACTTCTACTAAGTTAGCCAAGAAAGCTTGGCACCCTTTCCTCATACACTTTTCCGCTCTAAGCATTGAGATTAAATTTAAAGGTCGTGCTTGGCGATCTCCAACGATAGTGTGCACCTTGCCCTCTGACGACTCTACTTCCACAACCTTCTTATCACAGTGGATCTTGGCCCGATAGCGGGTCAACCAATCCATACCAAGTACAATATCAAATTCACTCAAGGCCATGGGTAACAATTCAAGATCAAATAAGGCATCATCTATTCTTAGTTGGAAACATCTAACAATTTCAGGAATGCTAATCTCCTGCCCACTAGCAGTTTCTACAACGTAGGGTCTATCTAACGCATGTAAAGCACATTTCAATTTGGGTAAACACGAAGTGGTCACGAAACTCCTATTAGCTCCTGAGTCAAACAATATACTAACAAACACATTGTTCACAGAGAACATACCAGATATAACATCATCACTATTACGAGCCTCTTCAGCAGTCATGATAAACAGTCGAGGTTTACCTTTTAGACCTCCGCCATCTCTGCCCCTGTTTTTGTCTTTGGCAGCATCCTTGGGTTTTGGGCAGTTAGCGATTTTGTGTCCTCTATCGCCGCAGTTGTAACAGGTAGCAGGCTTTGTGCACTGATTTGCAAAGTGACCAACCATGTTGCACTTGTAACATGTAGGCCTTTCTCCCCTGTAGTCTTTGCCTTTCTCATCCCTGCCTTTCTTTCTATCTCCCCTGCGATTTCGGTCACGATCCCTTCTCTTTCCCTCAAAATTCTTACGGTGCCCTGACGATTCATCCCTTTTCCCAGATTGGCGGTTCCACTCGTCACATAGAGTGCCAGTCAAATTTATGGCAGATTTCAAAGTGCGAGGTCGAGAAGCTCTCACATCTGCCCTGATTACTGGGCTCAGACCATACAGAAATCGACGAATTTGAGTCTCCTCCTCCTTTGCCATGTGGGGAATAAGGTTCAGCAGCTCATTGAACCTGTTAATGTATGACATGTAATCTGACCCCTTCATCTCCAAGTGAATAAACTCATTTTCCAACTTCTCAGATTCATTTTCTGGCAAAAACTTTTCCAACACTAATCTGCGGAACTTATTCCAACCCATCAAGTAAGTTTTGGTCTTACCTCTTTTGTTCAGCTCCGCTTTCCACCAATTCAAAGCGGATCCTTTAAATGATTGAGAAGCAAACTTGATTTTGTCTCTCTTTGCACACTCGCTGATATCCAGCGTGCCTTCAACCTCATCTAACCAGTTTAGTGCCTCAGTGGCACTTTTGTCACCCCTAAAGATTCTTGGTTTACTCGCCATGTATGTCTTGTAGTTGCAACCCCTCTGGTATGCTTTTCATTTCTCCTTTCGCTCTCTCTTTGCTTCACGCTCCTCAGAGCTGTCAGAATCTGAACTGTGCTTGCGACGCCTCTTAGGCTCGCTCCTCGAGCTTGCAGAAGACTCTTCCCTAACCCTTTTACGCTTCTCAGACCTTGGCTTTCGGGAACTTGCGGAGGATTCATGTCTCACTATCTTGTGTTTTTCAGACTTAGATTTCCTATGATGGCTCGATTCGGTTCTTTCTTCAGTTCTGGATTTCTGACCTTCAGGTTCAACGTGTTTCTTACCCAGTCTTTTCTCCTGAGCAACTAAGTTTGGGAATGCAGTTGCAATCCCGTCAGCAATCAGTCTTTGGAACCTTTCTTCCTGCTCTTTTTCTCTCCTCTGCTCGGACGTTAGAGGGTTTTCATTCATAATACGCAAGGAGTTGTTGTCATCTTCATCATCGCTCTGTTCAACAATATTCTTTAGAATATCACCACCATTCTTAGGATTGTCAGTAGCATGATGTGTCCTTCTCGTAGTCCTGCTAGTAGTAGCCTTCATCATTGGCTGAAATTTGGATGGAACGCAATTAGAAATCCCACAAAGGTTCAAATAGACTCCCACAAACGCAACTGTGATACGGACATAACTCCTTAGGAGTTATTCAAACGGGGGAACAAACGCTTGCTTCGGTCTTGCCCCTAACAAGTGTGGACCAAGGGAAGCATAGCTTCGGTCCAAGTCATCGGGGATGCTCGGAGGATACCTATCAGATACACCCGGAACAGGGGGCTCACGAAACTAAGCAGTGTCATGACTATCAAGGGAAACAAAGGATAATGGAGTTCTAAGAAATTCCTACACATTAGGCAACCACTTACTCCTAGCCTCAACAAGCTATACAATCCCTAGTGCAATCGAATCCACAATCAACAAATCACAACAACACTAGGATTTATTAAACCACAATACCATAACAAGTCTTACATAAGTTCCTAGCATAAGTACTATGACCACAATATCCAGATCACAATACATCAACCACTAAAAGTACCATAACAACAACACAGATACAAGTCTGAAAGTACAACAGAACTACAACAAGTGAAAACAGCTGACAATCAAAACATATCCGAAACACAACCACAAGGTAGAATGATAAGAGCCACATCATCCACAATCATCAACAACGATCGATCCTCAGTGCCTCTTCTTCTTTCCAATGCCAAATCCCATCCTAGCTGCCTCCCCAATAGCAGTGGATGCCTTCGATAACATCAGCATGTCTTCTAAGGTTTGGATGGATCTTTCCGCATGTGCATTGACTACCGTGAACTTAACAAGGTAACGATCAAGAATAAATACCCACTTCCTCACATTGATGATTTGTTTGATCAACTCCAAGGAGCAAGTTACTTCTCAAAGATCGACTTAAGGTCTGGATATCACCAAGTGAGAGTTAGAGATGAAGATGTTCCAAGAACTGCTTTTAGGACAAGATATGGGCACTATGAGTTCACCGTGATGCCGTTTGGATTGACAAACACACCTGCAGTCTTTATGGATTTAATGAACCGAGTGTGTAAACCCTACCTCGATAAGTTTGTAATAGTCTTCATAGATGACATATTGATTTATTCACGAACAAGGAAGGAGCATGAAGAACACCTTAGAAATATTTTAGAGGTACTAAGATTTGAGAAACTTTATGCTAAATTTTCTAAGTGTGAGTTTTGGCTTCGTGAGGTACAATTTCTAGGAAATATTGTGAGTAGTGCTGGAATTCAAGTGGACCCAGCTAAGGTTGAAGCGGTAATGAACTGGGAGCAACCTAAGTCTCCGACAGAAATTAGAAGATTTTTGGGCTTAGCAGGTTACTATAGGGGATTCATACAGTATTTCTCTAAAATAGCAACACCGTTAACCGCATTAACTCAGAAAAATGCAAAGTGGGATTGGAAGCAGAAACACACTGATGCGTTTGAGCTTCTGAAGCGAAAATTGAGCACCGCTCCTATTCTTTCCTTACCTGAAGGAACATAAGATTTTGTTGTTTACTGTGATGCATCGATCAACGGGTTAGGATGCGTGCTGATGCAGCAAAACTGTTGATGCATGAACCTTGTGTGACCGTTACTGTTCGAATTGTCAAACAGACTGATTTGTCAGAAACATGAACTGAGGTCCGAACCTCAGCCGAACTCCAGATTCGGAGTTGGCCGAAGGTGGTCTGAACTCCAAGTTCGGAGCAGGCTCGGAGCAGGTTCGGAGGTTACCCAGTTCGGACAGAATGAAGAAGTATAAATAGTTTCGTCTTTGTATTTCTTTGAAAGTTTCTGTCTTGTGTCTGTGTTGAGAGGGGAGGTTCTGTCCGACCTCCCCCAGAGCTTAATTATTGTATACTCCTTCGTTATGTAATCATTCGACATGATTCAATGACAAAACTTCCGTCTCATCCATAGAATCGATCCGTATACGGTTTTTCAGTTGGTCGAAATCTATCGTTTTCTTCATTTCGAGACCTTAAACCTTCGGTTAGGGATGATTGAAAGTGTTTCTGATTGGTTTTTGATCAATCGAGTCTTTCTGAGTCATGTTTTTACCTAACAGAAGCCTCTAGATGTCTAAATTCGATCAAATTCTGGATCTGGTTCGAGTTCAAAAATTTCCAGTTCGAGTTCGGACAACGTTCAGCCGAAGAATAGATCTGAAAAATAACCGCTCCGAACTCCAGGTTCGGACGTCCGAAGGTCAGGTTCGGAGGAGGTTCCGAAGGTTAGGTTCGGACTAGCTCCGAAGGTCAGTTTCGGAGAGGGTTCGGAGGTAGATCGGACAAGGTTCGGACGAGCTCGGATGCATTTTTGATGAAGCAATTTTGTTCAAGGAAAAAAAAATTGCGCACGGCCCCAGCCAGGGGCTCTGCCCCTTGGACCCCGCTTCTCAGGGGCGCTGCCCCCGAACCCCTGTTAGGTGGGAATTTTCAAATAAGCGGATCAGCTATCGTGTTTACCCTTGATTCGGTAGTTGTGGGGTGTTATGTTTGAAGAAAATCCAGATCACAATATTTTTTACGAGTTAGTGATCAAATTTCAAGAAATGGGTTTGTGGGTAGTCATTGTTCTTGATGATGGACAGAGATTCAAGAATACATGTTTCTGATGATGGACAGAGATTCGGAGACATGGTTATGATTACTTGGGAACGTTTGTCGGAGATTATCATTCTACACAAACTGAAGATTAAATGAGATTAAAGATTCCGTTGCGGGCCACTTGAGTTTATCATTCCATTACAAGAATGCGGGGTTGGAATCATAAGAAATTGAAGATTTGAATATGTCACTTTTTTAGGGGGAAAATGGGGACCCTAAACTTTCAAAGTTTTATAATTGAAAAAGTGAATATTCAAAAGCAATCAGTTCAGGGATGATGGTGGTTTTTGATCTTCATGGAAATGTGGTATATTCTGATGTTCGTGCGAACCGATATGTCAAAGTTTTCAATCATGGTTTGGAACCTTCTGTCATATGCCCGATACTTTCTTGAGTTGTAGAAAGACTTGGTCAGATTCCAGTCTGCAACGAGATATACGTTTACCGGAGTAATATATTGGGATGGATTTGATGCTGAGGGGGAATTTCCGTGATTGAAGATGCTGATCGTGTCTGTTTTCATAAAGATCAGAATGTGTTACGATTCGGTGAAGATTAAAGATTATTATCAAGATGCAGTGATGTTCGTGCGTCTTTACAATTTCCGGATACAACTTATGAAGTGAACCATTATCATACATGCCGGTTCCAATTGGATGGTTGTGCTTGAAGCTAGGGGGAATTTTATTGGTTGTGGAGATTGTACAAGATTCGAATTGTTTCCTGCTTACCTGATGATTCGGTCAAGGGGAGTTTGCTAAAGATAGAGGTGTCTGCAGCAAGCTGACTGAAGATTGCTAGAAGATCAATGTCTGGATTCGACAGTAACGTCCAAGGGGGAATTTGTTGATGCATGAACCTTGTGTGACCGTTACTGTTCGAATTGTCAAACAGACTGATTTGTCGGAAACATGAACTGAGGTCCGAACCTCAGCCGAACTCCAGATTCGGAGTTGGCCGAAGGTGGTCCGAACTCCAAGTTCGGAGCAGGCTCGGAGCAGGTTCGGAGGTTACCCAGTTCGGACAGAATGAAGAAGTATAAATAGTTTCGTCTTTGTATTTCTTTGGAAGTTTCTGTCTTGTGTCTGTGTGTTGAGAGGGGAGGTTCTGTCCGACCTCCCCCAGAGCTTAAATGTTGTATACTCCTTCGTTATGTAATCATTCGACATGATTCAATGACAAAACTTCCGTCTCATCCATAGAATCGATCCGTATACGGTTTTTCATAAACAAAGTGATCGCTTATGCATCAAGGCAACTTAAGACACACGAGAAGAATTATACTACACATGATCTGGAACTCGGTGCGGTGGTGTTTGCCCTAAAGATTTGGAGGCACTATCTCTATGGAATGAAGTTTGTGGTTTTCTCTGATCATAAAAGTTTGTAGCATTTGTTCAATCAGAAGGAACTAAACATGCGTCAAAGGCGTTGGATGGAGGTGTTAAGTGATAATGATTGTGAGATAAAGTACCATCCTGGAAAAGCCAACCTGGTGGCTGACGCATTGAGTAGAAAGGAAAGAACCAAGCCCCTGAGGGTTCGTGCGATGAGAATAGATGTGCGTGTCGATCTGATCGGTGAAATTTTGAAAGCTCAAAAGGAGCAAATAGCCGATCCGGAGGTGAATAGAAATGAAGAAATGATGACCATCGTGGGTCGCCTTACTAAGGGACCAGATGGTATCCTTAGATTGGGAAATAGAATTTGGGTGCCAAAGGGAGGTGGTCTCCGTGAAATGATCCTTCGTGAAGCGCATAAGTCTAAGTATATGATGCACCCTGGTAATGATAAGATGTACCAGAATTTGAGACCCCACTATTGGTGGCCGGGGATGAAGAGAGCAATTGCCGAGTATGTGGGGAAATGCCATACGTGTTTGCAGGTAAAAGCTGAGCATCAGAAACCATTTACTTCAACCTCTAGAAATACCCGAATGGAAATGGGACATGGTGACTATGGATTTTGTAACCAAGCTTCCTAAAACTAGGAGTGGTAATGATGCTATTTGGGTAATCGTGGACCGATTAACAAAGTCAGCTCACTTTTTGCCGATTAAGGAAACTTACCCCACAGAACAATTGGCCAAGATTTATGTAAATGAAATAGCGTCAAGGCATGGAGTTCCATTATCAATTGTGTCTGATAGAGATGGCCGATTTACTTCCCATTTCTGGCAAAGTCTTCAGGAAGCGTTGGGGACTAAAGTGAAATTGAGTACGACATATCATCCACAGACGGATGGGCAGAGTGAAAGAACCATCCAAACCTTAGAAGACATGCTGAGAGCATGTGTGATGGAATTTGGTGGCAGTTGGGACACCCACCTACCATTGATAGAGTTTTCATATAACAACAGTTATCACTCTAGTATAGAAATGGCGCCGTTTGAAGCTCTATATGGAAGGAAATGTAGAGTACCATTGTGTTGGTCTGAAGTTGGAGAAGGGCAACTTACAGGACCAGAGTTGGTTATGGCTACGAATGATAAGGTTCGAGAAATTCGAGAAAAGCTTAAAGCTGCACGGGATCGGCAGAAGTGTTATGCCGATCGTCGTCGTAGGCCATTGGAATTCAAGGAAGGAGATATGGTAATGCTTAAAATATCCCCTTGGAAAGGGATTATTCGGTTTGGAAAGAGAGGAAAGCTAAGTCCTCGCTATATTGGACCTTTCAAGATTATATCCAAAGTCGGCAAGGTAGCCTATCAATTGGACTTACCCGAAGAACTCAGTGGAGTTCATGATGTATTTCATGTATCGAATCTCCGCAAATGTATGGTTGATGAAGCACTAGCAACTCCATTGAAAGAGATTCATGTGGACGAGAAACTAAATTTCACAGAAAAGCCGGTTGAGATTGTTGAGAGAATTGTGAAGAAATTGCGCAGAAAGAAGATTCCGATGGTTAAGGTTAGATGGGATGCTCGGCGTGGACCCGAGTACACTTGGGAGTCAGAAGTGGATATGCAAAGGAAATACCCCCACCTTTTTTAGGCTGAGTGAATTCCGGGACGGAATTCTTTTAAGGGGGAAGGATGTAACATCCCTGGATAAACCTCGAGAATCGGATTGGATTTTTCCAAGAAATGTTTTCGGGAAAAGTTGAGACAAACCGGGACTTATAACTTTGGTTGGATAGGGCCTCAGTGCCTAAATTTTTGATATTTTGCTACTGGAAGTGTTGGGAACGAAACCCCGTTGTCGAAACGAGCTAAAAATGCAAAATTGGAAAAAAGTCACTAAAAGACAAAATAGTCGTTGCGGGGTGCATCGCCTTTGGATGACCCTGTTGCAGCCCGCATCACCCCCAGTAATCTGCCGGGTACTTCTGACCCAATGCGGGGTGCATCGCTTGGCCAGTAAACCATTGCGGCCCGCATCGACTCTGTGACCAGAATTAGTGATTTTGTTTGTTTTGTGTTTTGGGAAATATCGAGCGACCCGGTTTGATTATTTTTACGAGTATGGGCATAATGGTTTCCAGTATAGATATTGTACTTCCCGGTTGGGGCCCTATGATCTCGTCAGGTGTTTGTTGTCCGCTCGGTATGTTCCTGGGAGTGTTGTTAAACCTCCCGTTTGTTTATGGATTGTTGCTACCAGTTGCTTGAGCATATATAATTGCGGATAGGTTCTGATATATTTATGTATATATCATTATAATAGACTTGCCACTGTGATACACTTGGACGTTTGGATTCTCGTGCCCTGTGACGCTTGCTTGATCCACCATTTGATATCTGTGAGTTGATAGCTTTTCCCCTACTTTAACTTTTTAACGTTTTGGGGTGTACATGAACCATGTCAAACTATTGCTTGTTTGTTTGTTACTGTTTTTAGGTATTTTGTTACCGTGTTATAAATTTTAACTCGCATGTTACGAGATGTTCATGTTGATTAGTATGGTTAATTTGGGCCTTAGTGTTAGGCCACAAAGACATATATTGCACCAATACAGCTGTAGAGGTAGATCAAGGTGTCTCATACCCGTTTGTTGGATCCATTAGGGGTCGGGTGATGGCGTATATGCCTAGTACACAAAGGGAGGCGTGCGGCCGTAGGATCGTACCCCCAGAGTGCTGGTTTAACCATAGGAATTTATAACAGGCACAGTATTGTTACTTGATTTGTGGAAACTTGGATTTGAGTCAAACGCGCTACGACTCACCAACAACTTTTGTTGTTGACGTATTTTTGGTTCATGTGCAGGTAAGTAAAGCTTTGGGTGGATGTCACGTTTGGATGTTAGGGACGAGTTGGGTTTTGTACCCGTTGGGGTTGATTTGGTTGATTTTGGGATTTTGTTCCCCGTCATGACTATCCTTTGTTATTGTTGTCTTTTTCCTTTGACCGTGTTGGTAGCCTTAGGTTCTGCCTGGGCGTAGACTGATGTGTATCACTTAAGACTTAACATATTTAAGTCCATTATGGTTTGTGTTTGATTTTGTATTGGACGGGTCGTCCGTTTGTGTGTGTTAACCTTGTGATCTTGCATCTATCTGTTTGCTTCCGCGTGTTCTGATACGGGCGGCCGGTCCCACTCTCCTCCCCCCCCCCCGCGCCTGGCAGGGCGCGGTGGGGTGGGGTGTGACAGGTTGGTATGTCACACCCCGCCCCATGGAATTGTTTCCACAAGCCTTAGATCACCATGGAATCACCTTGTTTCACCATGGAATTGTTTCCACAAGCCTTAGATCACCATGGATCGGACATGCAACACCACCTGGAGCATCAACAACTACTGATCAGTAGGTAACCCATAAGAAACTAAGCTTGAAATGGTGAAACAAAAGAACAAAATGCTTACCCGAGCTTCGTGTGTCTCGAAAATGCCTTATCCTTGATCACCAAAGCTCCCACTAGCCGGACTTGAGCTCCACAGGGGTTGAGAGGACGAAATGAGAGAGTTTTCCCCAAGTTAAACCGTGCAAATGAGCAGAATTGGGGCAAAACTCGTTTTTATAGACCTGGGGATCAATGCGGGCCGCATCGGATTACTTCAACGGGCGATATGCCCCGCATTGCCATCAGGATATCTCGCGGATCTTTTCCGGGTAGCGCACCCGACCCGGCGACCCGCCACTCGATGCGGGCTGCATTGCTTCAAAAGAAACATGAAGCGCCCCGCATCATTCCAGAAAAGAAAAAAACTTTTTCCTTTTTATTTTCCTTGGAAAAATCCAATCCGATTCTCGAGGTTTATCCAGGGATGTTACAATTTTGATATAAAGTTTGTAAAAGACTTTGTTTTTTTAATTGTTTTCGACTGATTGACACGGAAAACAAACAATGTTCAAAATCTGATTTTAAAACATCTTCATTCTCCAAAGGAGATTTTTGCCCAAAATTAAATTAATTTTGATGAAAATGGAAAACCGCACCTTTGTTTTCTAAAGTTGCAGGTTGTGTTGATAAGACTTTAGCATGGTGAAAGAAGGAGTTTATTAAAAGCTACTAAAGGCTTTATTCTCAAGTGGTTCATTTGATAGGAGTCCTATTCCAGCCATGTTGTCTCTGCAACTAACATCAAGCGTTTGAAAGTGGAATCAGATATAGCAAATGACAAGGGTGAGCCTATTTGAGCATAATCTGTGTCATGTTATTTATCTAGAGTAGTTGTAGAGTTAGCAAGTCATTGTTAAGCTGTCAACGAATTGGCTCATGAACTGCTAGTTCGTTAGCAACGAACCATGGGTTCGTTGCTCAGTTTGGTTCGTTGGACAATAGCTACTTATAAAGTTGTGAGCTTGTTCATTTCGGTTGTGACTGAGAGCTAAGATTGTGAACTGTGTGTTTCTAAAGGTGTTTTGAGTCCAGAGCTTTTGTAGTTGTTTTCTAAGTGAAATCAATACACCAAAGCTTATTTAATTCTTGTGTTAGAATGTTTTCATCTCCAATTCATCTAGATCTGTAGAAGATTCCACGCTCCCTGTCTTTTCAGAGAAGGACCGTTTTCTAGCCTGTAATCCTGTCTCACGTTCCCCTCGATCTCCTTGTAAAGATCTTGAGAGGACCGCTCTGGGAGTAACAAACAAAGTAATCGTAAATGCCATATAATTGTAGGGCCCAATGGGTCATTGGCGTCGTTACACTCGAATACGTTGTCATGAACCAGCAGGGGAACAACCCACGCATCAGAGTATTTTATTATGAAATACATGTTTAAAAGGGACTAAGGCCCGTCTCCTCCATGCACCACTTTCGCGCAAACGTGGGCCGTCATAACCAGAGTCAAGATCACTATCCCGTATCTCACCGAGTTCCGTGAGGTGATAAATATTACTAACCCCAATCCCAACTAATACCTTCAGGCCGTAATTAGCGTGAAATCCTTTTTGTTTGCGTAGACATAAAACTCATGAACGTATTACTTTGCATGGGTGCGAGTCATCATTGGGATCATACATCATCCCCAGTCGGTGTCACAAGTTCGGCTGATTAGCTTTCGACTCCTCAAATGGTCTATAATACGCAAGGCACATTTGTTCAAAGAGGATAATAATACACTTTCAATTGAAAAGAGTTTTCACAAAGTCATCCATACTTACCTTAAGGTAGTTATGTAAACTCATTTTACTATTTTACCAAAAGCTTGTTTTTCTCAAGTGTGTGTAAGATTTTTAACCCAACATAAGTGTGGTTTTAAAGATTTGCTTAATACAAGATGAGTAGCTCATAGACAAACTTTAAATAACTTTTTATTAAGTAAAAGTTCTTACAAACATAAAAGATTGATAGACTAAAACCGAAGATAAGAAGAAGAGAAAAAGCTTCTTATTAAGTGAAAGTTCTTACAAATAGGAGTTGAGCTGAGCCAAGCTAAGCTAGTCAAGACGGATCTGGACCAACTTCGCTTGTCAAAACTGGGTTCTCCTTCAAATGAGGATTCGGTTGGCTTTTATATGCAAAATATGGAATCAGGCACGGGCTGTGCTTGGCAGGGCATGGGTAGGGCATGGACCGCATCGGGCAGGTAATCTTCTAAGATTGACTTGGAACAAAGGCACATGTCGTCGACTTCAGTTGCACGGGTCGTGCCTGTCAGGTAACAAACACATGGCCCATAGGGCTTCAGTGACGCAGGTCGTGTGTGCCAGTCATGCAAAGTCAACTCTTCAGCAGTGCTATAGGAAGGGGCATGGGTCGTGCCTGGCTAGGCACGGGTCGTGCCTTGGTCTTTAATCACCAAGCTTGTGCATTTCCTTGTATTTATCATTATTTTCTGCTTCTTTTGTGATTTGGACCTAGATTAGTCAAGAAAACTCAAAAGAAAACATTATTGGGTCCTTTCGTAATTGATAGCTTAAAATAATCATAAATGGGATGAATATTTGATATAAAAATATTTATCTTTTAGCGTATATCACTCTCGGTTGTTCTGGTGCTGTTGCGATGTAACCGGGTTGTGTTGCAGCCTTTACGACCTCCAAAAACTATGTGGAATGGCAAGGGATGCAGATTTGCAAAGAAGGAGAAGAGAGAAGGGTGGAGGAACCGTATAATAGATGTAGAGAGAGACTAGGAGTCGTGATATGAGAGAGAGGGGAGGTAGCGACGGTTGTTTGGGAGAAGGTTGAGAAATTTTAGGATTTCAAAAATGTTACATTAACACCCTCCGAACCCCATTAGCATTCAATGAAGGCCCCTCTACTACAAAACTAGGCTGAAACATAGATGCATGCATGATGGTTCCACTATTTCGTGTAGGTAGTGTTCGAGCCATAAGTGGTTCCATGTATCGTAACCCATGTAATTTTGATAACATATAAATTCATAAGAAATTATAGATACGTAAATTGATTTACATACGAGGTCACATAAAATCATAAATTTTATGAGTTGCACAATTTCGTGTTCGTTTGTTTTAGTGTTTAGTTAAACTGTCAACCAACGTTCAAGACTAATACGTGCGTGAATGTTCATGGACTCGATGACACATCTAACAACCTTTATAAATGTATGGCGCACGTATGTTTAAAATCATTAACTATTCATGTTCGTGTGTGTCAGGAAATTACCGGGTGTCACAGATTCAAAAATTATTTTTAACACCAATTTAACGCTTATTAATACACACTATTTTTAAAGCATATTTTACATAAAAAAATATCAAAATTCTACAAAATATTATCTATTTTACTCATAAATTATTTCAAAATCATGGATTTTTTCACTTGATGAGGAGAATGATCAAAGTCCAATACCGGTATTCTTACAAACGGTTGTAGCTGGTGCATCCGCTATCGCGGAGGAAGAAACCAATCCTACAGTCTGAATGACAAGAAAAGTCACTTTAAACATAAATCATGAACGAGGGCACTAAGGGTTATTGTTGATTATTTTGCTGAGGATGCGGTTTAAAATATTGAACCTTTTAAGCAACATTTTCGTGTGACTTGACATGTATTTATACGAATAGCTAATGATTGGAAAGCCATGTATCCATTTTTCAGATTATCTTCGAATTCTAGAAGACATCGAGTTTACTACTTATAAAAAATGTACAGCCGTACTTCATCATATGGTGGAATATAAATGCAAAAATATATGTCCTTACATCCTATCCAATTTTCAACCAGAGTAGTCGATGGAAACGAATAAGAAGTAACTAACCAAGAAATTCGGGATGTTCAAGTGCATCACAACCTCAAAATTAATTTGGCGGATATTTTTTCACTTAATTCATGATTTAGTGTTTTTATTTTTTAGTTATGTAGTTCTTTTTTTCTTTCCAATTATGTAAAAATAAATTATAATTAAAAAAGTGTGTTTTTTTATATTTTGATTAATATTTTTATTTATGAGCGTGAATTTTCACTTTTAATCGTGAATTTTAATTTTAACCCTAGACTGAACAATTGTCCATAATTATGATTAAGTTGAGTAACATAGAAGAGAAAAAAGCTAATGTGAAAACTAATATGATATTGATTAGAAAAATAAAATATAAATAACGAGCTCGTATTTTTTTTTCTTTTGCGGGGTGCCGGAGGGGGGGGAGACTTGAGACCATAAGGTCTTGGGATAAAAAAATGGGTGTGAGTAAAAATACTACCCGAACCAGAGACAGTGTTTTCCCATAAATAACCGGATTTTCTTTAGAATTGAAGATGGATATGTGAAGAATGCCGTTGTCGCTAAGCCTAAACATATCATTAAAACTAGTCAATGACGGATAGTTTTAGACTAACAACCCTGTTATCATGTGGGCCAATGCGCTCCATACATATGTGTAGACGTGGATAAAGTGAGACTAGTAGAGTCTATTTTCCAATAAAAACTTATGAAATTTTGGATTCTTAAATGTGATAAATATTCTAATTCGTCATTTCTAGATTAGAAACGTGATAAATATTCCAATTCGTCATTCCTGACTATCTATGAGTGTTTTTAATGGTAATTTATCTTTTTTTTTAAAGAAATTAAAAATAAAAACCCATACCACTTATTATACACCAAAACAAAATACAACTTATTTGTGATAAAAGTGAATATTATTATATTTTATTTATTATTTAATATAAGTTACACATATGGTCCCTAAACTATTAAATAATGTCATGGAATTTACATATATAGTCCATAAGTCTGCATTTACTATAATACCCCTCAAGTTAACAGAAACTTTCAATAGCAAAGGAGTTGCTTATGCAAAAGAAACAGTCGTGTAATATAATTTTTTTCAGTCTTGAGACCTTAAGGTATTGGGTTTAAAACTGGTGTGAGCAAAAATAGGGCTAACGGTTTTTCCGGAAATAACCAGGTTTCCTATAGAATTGAAGATGGAT
>JBCNJP010012094.1:0-14364 GCA_039602395.1 Deinandra increscens subsp. villosa
ACACATAACACATATGGGATGCGTTTAAATCACATTGCACATAATGTCATTAATAAATGAACACATAACACATATGGGCGGGTTCGGTGATCAACCAAAGGTCGTGGACGTATTCGGCCTAGTTATGCATTAGTTACTAAGTTAACACTTATAACGTAACTAACGGAATTGTCTAACGGAAGTAAACCTTGAAATTCTCGGATGTCACACACAACGTGTTTCACGTTTCTAACCTAAAGAAATGTCTGGCTGAAGACACCGAACTAATTCCTTTGGAGGAATTGGAAATTGATGAACATTTGAGATTCATTGAGCAACCAGTAGAAATCATGGGACGCGAGGAGAAAGCCCTCAAACGTACCAAGATTCCTATCGTCAAGGTTCGATGGAACTCAAAGCGTGGACCTGAATATGCTTGGGAACGAGAGGATCAGATGAAGAAAAAGTATCCCCACTTGTTCGAGCAAACGTCCACAGAATACTGAAGGTATAATTTAATTTTGGGGACTAAAATTCCTGTAACAAGAGGAGGATGTGACGACCCTAAAACTTTTGCTTTCTTTCCCCAGCAAATATAGCAACGACGACAACTGAGGCTGCGAACGTTACGACGCAAGAATAATTTTCGGGACGAAAATTCCAATTACAAGGGGATGATGTGACATCCGAGAATTTCAAGGTTTACTTCCGTTAGACAATTCCGTTAGTTACGTTATAAGTATTAACTTAGTAACTAATGCATAACTAGGCCGAATACGTCCACGACCTTTGGTTGATCACCGAACCTGCCCATATGTGCTATGTGTTCATTTATTAATGTCATTATGTGCAATGTGATTTAAACGCATGATTTAATATTATGAATAGCATGACAAATTATAAATCCTTGATTATGTGAAAATTGCCTAAGTTGTGCAGTCAGCGAAACTACCGGGCGAAACTGTAGTGTCGCCCGGTAGCCAGCTAAGCTAATCGATTAAAACGCGACCAGAGCCAGTTTCGCTTGGCCAGCGAAACTGCCAGCGAAACTAGCCTCTGATATAAATAATCTTAATAAACCCTAGTTCACCTATTTGCCTCATTTACACAAAAACACACACACTCTTCTCTGGAGATCTGGTCAGCCAAAAACCATCAAGAAAACCAAGATCTCAGCCTCAAGACAACATCCATTCGATTCCTTGATCGAATCGTGAGTCCCAAAACCTTCCTTTATGCCATTTCTATGTGCTTTCTATGTGTTTCTTCATAAAGCATGCTTAAACCTTCATGATATTGTTAGATCTTCTGTAGGAATGCTTAGGAATGCTAGATCCATCATAAAGTTTGCAACTTTACGTTTCAAATCCAACCATGATAGAGATTTATGCTATTTTGGTCACTTTAGGGTTTTAAATGTATTTTGGTGATTTGATGATGAAAATGCATGAATAAGGTGTTAAAACTTGTTGATTGATGTTGGTAAATGCCTATGTATGCTAGATAATGAGTTATGTGAAATATGGAAGCCGTTAGAGTGATTTTTAGGCTGATCCGTAAGTTTTTCGCGACCAGCGAAACTGTAATGTTCTTTGGGCGAAACTATACAGCGAAACTGTATAGATCTCCCTCCAGCGAAACTGTGCTGGCGAAACTGTAGTGTCGCCTGCGAAACTGACCAGACCAGCTCGAACGAAATTACCGAGCGAACCAACCTGAACGAAAGTTCAAACCAGTTTCATGCGAAACTAGGCTAGCGAAACTGCGTCAGCAGTTTTGGGCGAAACTAGCCTAGCGAAACTGTGTCACCGGGTATTGCCTAGCGAAAGTGCTGCCCGTGCACGTAGCGAAACTGCCTAGCGAAACTATGCTAGCGAAACTAAGACCTGACCTAAAAACCAAACTTGTACAATTTACTTGAATGTTATGCCATGATGATACATGCTTTGACTTCTGATGTATATGAACCCTTGTTTATGATCAACCATCGGTGTCGTGTGTCTGTATGTCGAGTCATAGTTCCAACGTGCTATGTTATGGGCCATAGTGACGTTAAGTAAAGATTAGACACAAAACTAATACTTAAGACCTAAACGTGTTCATAGGTCTTCACTAAGCAAACTTGGATATTATAGCAAGTGTAGCAGTGCAACCCAAGGTGAGTGTCACTAACCCAATTACCGTGAACCCGTTTGGGTCACACCGAATAACTAAAAGTAAAACAATGCTGACAAACTCGAGAGTGCTAGGCACCTCCCTGATGAACTTGAAAACTTGGAGTGCTCGGCACCCACTTGATGAACTTGAAGTGCTTTATGGGAAGCACTTGCGAATTACCAAAACAACGATTTCCAAAACGAAACTGAAAACACTTTTGAGATTCATGAGAATCCAGTAAACCTTTTTAATATGGCTAGTGTAGGTTAAAGTCTAAACCACATGATATCACATGATTTCTAAGGATGCCTTGAAAACTTAAAAGTCCTCAACTAAATTGTACCATTAATTGTAAAGCGAGGGGATGTTGGGTAGATCTACTGGAGTTTGACAAACTCCGCCCCGTGGCACGGGGAGTGCACAGAGGTACAATATCAGCCTATCTGACCGTGATCCCGAGAGGACACGGGGGAGGCAAAACCGCGATGACGTAGGTCCGCAGTACTGATGGCACGACCACTACAATAATTTATGGTCAGCTTTGGTACAAACTTCCTTAGTGCATGGAACAACGGATTAGCTACCCGCGATATCGGTTGAGCACTTTAACTATACAAGACTAGTACATACCCGATAACGTAGGTTACGGACAACACTTTTACTAAACCACGAAACTATGAATTGGATTTCACTAAGCATTGCTTTTCACAAATAAATATTACTCAAAGTATATGTTGATACGTTTATGATTATGAGACCGGGTGTGACAACCCGTCCAAATCAGGTCAAACCTCTCTCCGTTGACTTTCGTTAACTTTAATTATCTGATAACTATGTGAATTACTGCTCTAATACATGATAAACTGTGATAGTTAAATGATTAACTGACTTCGATTCCACATTAAACTAAATATATATATATATATATATATATATATATATACGTACGTAGAATAATGCGTCTTTCGTATATTGACGGTGGAATTTCAATAATAAGAAAATAAATATAAAATTTGACATTTTATATTTTATCAAACCGTTATAAACTGATAAAACATTTTACGAACTTCAAACAAGTGTTACGTTGTCAAGACTTAGCCAAATTCCAAACCATTTAGCCAATTGGGCCCGGTAAGCCCATTAAGCCCAAAAATGTCCGGATTGACCCGAAAACTTAACCGAAGGTTCGTCTCGACTAGCCGAGTAAAACCCCGAACCCGGAAACCCGACCCGCGGCCCAGATCGTATTGGGCCGTAACTGGCCCAATCCCCCGACCCCTTTCTTTCCTCGCGGCCCGCCTGCCCTCGGCCCAACCAAACCCCTAATGGGCCTCGGCCCGTTCGCCTACCCACTTGCCCCTTGGGCCTCGGCCCTCCTCACCCACGACGACCGAATGGGCTTCGGCCCATTCCCCTTATTTAACCCGATTGGGCTCGGCCCAAACAACAACAAATTAATAAAATTTGTTTAAAGCCCACATGATTAACAAAGTTTTATAAAACTTAACCAAATCCTTAAACCACTAATATTTTTATAAAAGTTGAGTTAACAATGTTTATAAAAATAAAAATCACCTTTCACTTGGATTAAATATGATTGGGTTATATTTTAAAAAGTTGTGATTTTTATAAACTCCTAACCCATTTATATCTTATAAAAGCTCCTAGATTTTTATAAAGTTTATAAAAATTAATCTCATACACTTAAGGAAAGCTAGAGATCATGAGGTGTTGACAACACATTATTAACCATGGGTTAATAATCTCACTTTTGATTATAAAAAGGAGATTAAGACACCCCTTGTTCCCTTGTCCCTAAACACTCAAACACACCCTTCCTCCTCTCTTCCTCCCTAACCGGCCACACCACCACCGCCCTCCGCCACTGCCGCCGACCGGCGCCACCCCCTGCCGCCGCCGGACCACCACAGCCCCGCCGGACCGCCGCCACCTCATTCCCCTTTCTCGGTTTTCTTCTCACATCCTTGTGAGTATTCTAAACCCCTTTTTCTCCTATATTTCTTACATGGTTACCACCCAAGAAAGCCTACAAGTCTTGACAACAATCCACAACTAATCAAAGAATGCTTGTGTTTGCTCATCAACTAACAAAACTCTCTTTCTTTACCTCTTTCTTACAAGATCAAAAACTTGTTGGTGCATTTAGATGCTTAAAGTTAACCAACAAGTGTGGTGAAACACATTTGTGAAATCAAAAGAAAGTAACAAGTGTGCACCAAGAGTCTTGTGTTTATGAAATCTTGATTTCATAGTTAGTTGTTTGAAACAAACCTCCAAGCCTCTTCATATAAAATGTTAACTAACAAATCCATACATGTTTATATTTCTTTGTCCTAACACAAATGTGTTAGTGATTGTTATTTATATTTCCTTGTCCTAACACAAATGTGTTAGTGATTGTATTTATTTTCTTGTCCTAACACAAATGTGTTAGTGATTGCATTTTATTTAATCTTTTGTCCTAACACAAAGTGTTAGTAGATAAGAACTTATGATTTTATTATAAAAATGCTAGAAAATGAGATGATATAATGAACAAGTTTATGGACATATTTAAATCAAAGTGATTAAATAAAAGTTACATATGTAACCTATGTCAAAAACAAAAAGAATATACTTCTTAAAATAAGTCATGTAACATATTTAATGTGTTTCAAATGATTAAATGATTGGACAAAAAGAATAAAAATAAATGCTAGATTTGATAAGAATAATATTTATGTCAAATGACTAATTTGATATAAATACTTGGATTTATTACAAGTTTTAACCTTTCTTGAAACTTGCTAGAAATGGACATTTTTATAAAAAGATTACATTTGAAAATAAATGTTTTCATAGAGGATTTTTATAAAAATAAACCAAGACAAATCATTGGTTTAAAATATTTACAAGGACTTTTAATATTACTTTGATAAAAACAAAGTATCCAAAAATGAACCAACGTTCGTTGGAGATTCTAAATAAAAGACAAGTTTTATAAACCAAACGTTATAAATCCAAGCGTCGTCATAAATATTCTTATCAACGTTTTCTATTAAAATATTTCATGAACTTGAAATATTAACTTACCTTTGAAAATGATTAAACGTTTAAAACTTTAAATGTTTTTCCTAAAGATTTATGTTTTATAAATAAAACAAACATTGATAATTATTTTTGACAAAAAAATTATCTACAAGGAACTTAGACTTTGTTTTATTCACCAAATAATTGTTAATCGTAATTATTTAAAATAATTATAACTTGCAAGATTAGCAAATCGAATAGGTAATTATTTAATTAAAATAATTATTCGAACTCACGAAAATAATAATAAACATTATTATTTCTTTTTACTCAATGTTCAAGACTTGATTTAATTATTGAAAGATGATTATTTATTTATATTTATTGGACATAAATATAAATAACCATAAATGTATTTAATAAATAAATACAAGTTAACGAGTTTTCAATAATACAAACGGACTTAAAACGTCAAGACTTGACCGGTATCACTTGGGTGACTTATGTTACTCAAATGATCATAGACCTTATGCATATGTTATTTAATTATTTAGGACGTTACGTGCTACCGTCCTTCGCTGCTTAAATTCCGATTATCTGCTAAAACTGTGAGTTTCACGGCCCCTTTTCCTTTTAACTGTTTTATACTTGGGGGAGAAATCATGAAAACTGATTAAATGCTTTTTACTTAATATTATGGTTTATTTGTTAGCCGTATGACTACTTGTTCTCTTACTGATTGCCCAATTTGGTACATTATCGTTATAAACGTTTGTACAACCGAAATCCCATCATTAATTGATTTCAATTAGTTCTGTACGAAACGATAGCTAGTGAATAGATCTATTTGGGTTGACAACCCTACCCTAACTGGTAGCTCCAGTTCTGACTCCGGATTGTCTGGGGGTACACGTCAGTTATTCTGCACTGTTTAACATCTCTGGGCAAGAGATGCCGGGTGGGTAAACCGTTAGTATTTGAAATCAAGGTTCAGGTGAGATCATACAACCACAACAATAAACCCTGATAATATTTAAGTATACCGAAACTGTTTTACGACTGTTTTACAACTGTTTAACTATCGAGTCCTAAACCTGTGAACCTCACCAACTTTATGTTGACCCGTTTTATATTCATGATTTCTTAGGTAATTGACGAGACTTTCTTGAAGACATGCAAATGGGGCTTACAAACGCTATCGGACCTGTCCTTGGAGTCATAGTCCCGACTATCCAGCTTAACCATTTTATGCTTTTAATAATCGTTTAAGAATTATGTTTTCAAAATATGTAAGACATTAATGTTTCCACCACCTTTTCCGCTGCAATGAAATAGTATTAATGTTTTATGAAGTTTTTAAATTATTAGAAGTGTTCTATGTATCCTCGACTATGATTCCATTCTCGCTCACACCCGAAACCGTTGACCGGGGTGTGACACCGGGCCACTGCGTGACAAGCCCACTGTGAACTCACCAACCGTTAGGTTGACACTTGTGTGGTTTAAACTTTTGCAGATCACTAAGGAGTATCCGCTGGAGGTTGGCATGGCACTTGAAGATTTCTTATTTTAAACTTAAACTTGGGAATTTAATAACAATTCATGTTTTGTAATTTAAAGCACGTGGTTAGTGCTAAGATACTTATGTTTATTTTCCGCTGCGTACTTTTGAAAACTGTTCTTGGTTATGAACATTTGGACTTTACTCTGATTCGTTTAGTATTTGTAACTAATGGTTGTGGTCCTGGTCTAGTCGCACCCCTTAACGGTATAAACTCCGTTAGTGGCTAATTTGGGGGTGTGACAATTTTGCTTCCGTATTGTTCGATACTGGCGCCGATAGGATTTTATTGCGAGTAAATTTAGCAAAATGATTAACGCCATAGAAAGCCCATTAAAGCTTGAGTATTTGATAGAACTCGGAAATGGAAAGCTGGTTGAAATTCGTAATATTATCCGAAGTTGCATCGTGGAGTTATCTGGCCATCAGATGAGCATGGATTTGTTGCCAACAACTTTGGGAAGCTTCAATTTTATTATTGGCATGGATTGGCTATCTAAGCATGAGGCTGAGATTGTATGCCAGAGGAAAGTGGTTCGAATTCCTCTTCAGAATGGTGATATGTTGATGATTTGAGGCGAACGTAGTGGATCTTTAGTTGGGATCATTTCATTTCTCAAGACGGAGAAGTGTCTACGAAAGGGTCATGTAGCTATCTTAGCTCACGTCATTGAGAAGCCAGTGGAAGAACTGCGTACAGAAGATATTCTTGTCATTCACGATTTTCCTGACGTATTTCCTGAAGATTTGCCAGTTCTACTTTCGCATAGGCAGATAAAATTTCAGATTGATTTGGCACCCGGAGCATCATCGATCACTAGCGCACCTTACCAATTAGCCCCAAGTGAACTCCAAGAGATGTACGCTCAATTGCAGGATCTGCTAGAGAAGGGTTTTATTACACCAAGTTCGTCACCGTGGGGGGATCCTATTTTGTTTCCCAAGAAGAAAGAAGGTACTTTTAGAATGCGTATCAATTACCATGAAGAACTAGTATCCTCTTCCGCACATCGATGATTTGTTTGATCAGCTTACAATTTTGAGTTATTATTCGAAGATTGATTTGAGATCCGGGTATCATCAGCTACGAGTGCGAGAAAAAGACGTTGCAAAGACAACTTTCAGAATTAGGTATGTGCATTACGAATTCTTGGTTATGCCATTTGTGCTAACCAATGTGCCTGCTGTTTTCCTGGATTTGATGAATCAGGTCTGCAAGCCATATCTAGATCGATTCGTCATAGTGTTTATTCACGATATTCTTATTTATTCTAGGACGAAAGAAGATTACGCGGAACATCTTTGCATAATTCTAGATTTGCTGGGAAAAGCTGAGAAAATTGCAGTTGTATGCCAAATTCTCGAAGTGCGATTTTTGGATTTAAAAAGTGCAATTCCTAGGTCATATCGTAAATGAATCCAGGATTCAAGTTGATCCGTCAAAGATTTAGGTGATTAAGAGTTTGCCTGTACCAAAGACGCCGACGAAAGTACGCCAATTCATCGATCTAGCGGGCTATTACAAACGATTTCAATGAGGGGTTTTCCTCAATCGCTCAATGTTTAACAGAGTTAACACATAAAGGCATTGTGTATAAATGGGATGCAAAGCAGGATGCAACGTTTCAGCTTTTGAAGCAAAAGCATTGCAGTACACCTATCCTTTCATTGCCAGAGGGAACCAACGATTTCATGGTATATTGTGATGCATCCATTCGAGGCATGGGATGTGTACTCATGTAGCGCGATAAGGTTATCGCCTATGCATCAAGATAGCTTCGAGATAACGAAAAGAACTATACGACTCATGATTTAGAGTTGGGAGTGGTAGTCTTTGCGTTGAAGATCTGGAGACATTACTTGTACGGTACCCAGTGTACGATTTACACCGATCATAAGAGTCTTCAGCCTATCTTTGACCAGAAAGATTAGAACATGAGGCTAATGTAGTAGCCGATGCCCTGAGCTGAAAAGAGACAAAACCGAAGCGTTTTTCGTGCCTCGCAGATGACAATCCACTCAAGTTTGTCAGATCAGGTTCGGAATGCTCAGCTTGAAACATTTATGTATGCACGCGTAATTTATCTTGTATTGTCACCTTAGTTCCTCTTACTTCAGCTACGAGGTATTGTGGAGTACATGTGAGATATCCTCAGAGTGGTATCAAGAATGGGTCACTAACCAAAAGTTCTTAATATGAATCAGTTAGGAAGACAAGTTTCGAGAATGGAGTGCTTGCTTCATTTTGAATGAACCACCTGGCATGAGTCACCCATAAATTTAGTTCAATAAGATTTGATTAGGGCATATCAAAGTGACCCTAGCTTAGCTCGGCATTATAGAATGGTTACCACTCATACCGACGTGATCACAATTCGATACATAAAGAGAGAATTTCAGCTGTCCCACATCAGGTACCGTTGAGGTTATAAGAGTTGTACTCAAGATGTTTTATTTGAACGCATCACCCGATAAGAATGAGAAGGGAAAGATCTTAAAAGATCAGAGAAATGTGAAAATGATCAGGGTAATGAGGACAAATGCAATGGCCCCATAGGCAACCATTTGAATCCGTACAATGTTTCCTCTAGCAAAGCTAAACGATCGTGCTACTAGCACTTCATGATAACATTTCTAAAACGGGTGAGTTTAGACGTATATGCAGGGTAGGTATAACAAGAAGCTCCCAAGCTAGGTCAAAGGTATTAAAGAAAAATAATTAATAAAAAGGTTTTATTAATACCCTAAGCGTAATTACAATAGAAGTACTTATGTATAATCATTGTCACCCAAGGAGACATGGCTTGTTTAAGACACTAAAAGTGTTTCAAAGACTCACGCATGGGTACTCGTGATACTCGAACATCTGCAACCTGTGAAATAGCATGCTAAAAAGATTCAACAAAAAGGTTGGCGAGTTCACAGGGTTATCAGTTCAAAACAGTACAAGTTAGATGTCGAGTGACTGTTCAACAATAGTTAAAGTTCAATGTCTAATGACTGTTCAAGAACAGTTCAAGTTTAGTTTAAGATCACGATAAAACATATACTATAGCTAGCTAGCCTATTTTCAAGAATCTAGGCATGTTAAATAGTTAGACCTTTACTAAAGCTCGACCCATTAAGTGTGTACCTCGTTAAGACTAAGGACAATTATAACACCCGTTCGATATCCAATTGAGTCACCGGGAGTGACCCGGGTGGTGTTTGTCAGAGGCAGTAGTACAACTCAATAACTTCCCACTAATACAATAGTAATAGTAATCTTTAAGTGAGGAACTTTATGTTCGCATGTGCTCAAGTATTCAGGCGATATGTTTATCAAGCAGTTAAAGTTTGTGTGCATGCTAATCTCCCCAACAGGATTAAAATAGTTAAAAAGGGGCCATGAAAATCACCATAGGGTGCGATACAACAAGTGATCAAATAGCGGGTCTTGTGTGTTTTACCAAGCACGTAACGAGCATATATACGTAAGTGCATGTTCAATAAAGGTGACTTAATCTAGACCAATGGTGAAAATAAATATTATCGAACGATGACATGATGAAAATCACTAGGTCCAAAACGAGTCGAGGATGGCACATAGCCAAAGTCATGACGATTACGAAAGTCGATGAAAAGTATATTAATTAATAATAATATACGTCCATAAAATCAAATAATAATATATATTTATATGTAAATATATATACATAACTAAATATACAGTTATATCAATAACGAGTACTCCCAAAACGTACTTATATCGTAATGTACGTATATTCGTTTTTATACATCTACGTATTTTTTCCACACAAGTAAAGGGAATTTGCAAAACACTCATTTTATAAATATATATATATATATGTGGGGTTAGGTTCAAATGAGAATCAAATCTCAACCAGTAATTTCAAGTGGGGACCACTATCATTCATGAGGGTGTTTTTCATGTATATAAACTAGTGGCTTAGAATGGTTTTCAAAAGTTTTTAAAACCAATTGGTTCTCAAATGATTCTCTCCATATATATATATATATATATATATATATATATATATATATATATATATATATATATATATATAGGGTTAGGATCCTGCGAAAACATATTTTTTTTTAAAGCTGCGAAAACACATATTAAAACCCACGTAACTTTTTCAAACGTTAGCGATTTTTCATAAAATTTGCGCCAAAAGTCTTAGAATTACGTTATCTTTAATTCTGGAGCAAAATATTAAAAAAAAACTTAACGTTTTTTTTCCTGTGATGCACATGTTCATCATATAATAAAAAAAGTTATAAAATGTTATTTTTTCTTTAAATCTAAAGATAACACAACTATAAGATTTATGGTGCAATTTCCTTTTAAACCTATTAGTGTATATCGCATGTATGAGGTTTTTTTTTTGGTATGATGCACATGTGCATCACTCAATAAAAACGTAAAAAAATGATGAAAATATATGACATATGGTGCGGCTAAGAAAAAAAATATATTAACTCATACTAAAAGTACGAGTTTTTTTTTGATGCACATGTGCACCACACAAAAAAGAAAATAAAAAAATTAAAAAAAAGCGTTAAGTTTTTTATAACTATTATAGGATTAGAGATAACATAATTTTAACACTTTTGGTGCAAATATTTTTAAAAAATATTAACGTATGAAAAAGTTATATAGGTTTTAAGATTTGTTTACGCAATGCTTTCACAGGATCCTTCCCCATATATATATATATATATATATATATATATATATATATATATATATAGGGTTAGGTTCAAATGAGAACTTTTTCTTTTGAGAACTTTTGAGAACCAATTTGGGCCACTAATTTTCAAGGGAGGAGCATTCAAATTCATGGGGGGGTTTTCCATATATATAAACTAGTGGCTAAGATTAGTTCTTTTTAGTTCTCAAACTCAATTAGTTCTCAAATGATCATCTCCCTATATATATATATATATATATATATATATATATATATATATGGACGTGTTTAAGATGCGAATAGTGCGAACATATCCTCACCGTCCAGTTCATGATCCAACGGTTGAGATGAGGATCACCAATTTAATGGCCTTAGTCCCTCAACTAAACACAAATTAAGCACACAGAAGGGTATTTTCGTCATCTCCGCTACATTTGTAATTTTGGAAAATGTCTCAAGGTGCTATTATAACAAAAATAACCTAGAATCACGCTTCAATTAATCAATGACAAAATCAGAAGATCAGAAGAAGAGCGGGAAGAAGTAGGCAGAAATCACAAGGAATAGTAAGTTTGTATATCGACAACAAAAACCTATACATTATTTTGAACTGGTATGGGAAATGATTTGTTTTTTCAGAGAAAAAACTAATTGGAACGGAGAATTTTAAAGCTAAAAAGAAGTTTGGTGAGAGGACTATAGCTAAAAAACAAACTGGTTTGATCGAGTTTTACATTTAAAAGTTTATGTTGGTGATTAAATATGATTTTGTAATGTTTTGTGTTTCTCAATAAGAATGTAATAGTAACAAACTAAAGATGACATGGATAAAAAAATGTTTAGTTGAACTGTGGTTTTCTCTATGTTGTGGTCTGGATAAAAAATATTTCAATGAATGAACTGCTTAATTGTTGTGTTGTGCTGGTCATTTGTGAATGTTGGTACTAAAAGTAGTATATATTAATAGTTTGTAAATGTCTTTTGTGCTAGTACCTATCAGTGAGTTCGGTGCCAACACGATTAGGTTATTAACTGCTTTCAAATTATGACTCAAAAAGGCAATGCCTACTACTAGAGAGTAATTACCAGGTTCAG
Organism: Deinandra increscens subsp. villosa; assembly: GCA_039602395.1. Taxonomy (NCBI): domain Eukaryota; kingdom Viridiplantae; phylum Streptophyta; class Magnoliopsida; order Asterales; family Asteraceae; genus Deinandra; species Deinandra increscens. The sequence goes on from JBCNJP010012094.1 coordinate 12,517, forward strand.
AAGTTAACACAAGAAACTGTGCATGAGGTGCTTGGACTCCCAATGGGAAAGAATGAAATAGTTGAAGATGAGAAAGGAGAATATAAAGACCCAGTTATAGTTGAATGGAGAACTCAGTGGGGTAGTGGGCTAGGAACTGTAAAGGATGTATGAGATAAAATCAAAAGTATAACAGGATCTGGTAGGTTATTAAAGTTGAATGTGCTAGTGATAGTAATGTCAATAATGGAGAATATACAAAGCAAAGCATAGTTAATAAGAGGTTCTTGAAATCCATGACAATGCAAGTATGTGATAACTTGTCTAGACGGGACTAAGGAGTCATGGAATGGGAAGGAGCACTATAATGGCCCAATAACCTTTCTTACTATATGTAACCTAGAACCTATTAATAACTTAATAAAAATACATTTCAAATTATTTACATGCTTGAATTTTTATATTTGTCTGTAATATTTTTTTATTGTTGTATGTAACACTTCAACAGTTCTGGTACACTCATCACGTGATAAAGAAGACTCTTAAAAAGGGTGAGAATACACCATCAGTGAAAGTGTATACAGATAGCACCCTGAAGGAGCTCAGTGCTAAACTGCAAGGCAATCACATATACCTAAGTGATGAGGAAGATGATGAAATTTAGGAGAACAAACCAAAAAAAAAAGACCTGCAAAGAGAAACCCAAAAAGCAAACTCAAAGAAGAACTGACACAGAAAAGGAAAAGGGATAAAAGTAACAAGGTAGTACAAACTGAAGGAATTAATCCAGATCATAACAAGCAAGAAACATCTGAGAAAAATGATGTGGGAAATGATGATCTGATTAAGACATGGGCAGCATAAAAAATTAAACTTAAAGCGCTATGATAAGCCCGTAGATGAAGTTGTCGTATCTAATGAGTCAAAAAATGGCTCTGATGAAGGGGACAGTGGCGATGAGTCAACTGATGATGAGAGGAACATGAGTGAAATGTAGCTTTCTAGAAACCGAACCACTGAAGCAAATGATGTGGACGATTCCTCATACTTCAAACATGATGGTGATGTAAATGGGTTATCTACATTTGTTGATTTTGAGCTCCTATCAAGGCATTTCTATTTATTTATTTCTTTGCATTACTTATAAAATTATCTATTATTTTTGCATTACCTCTAAAAATTGCTATTTATTTATTTTGTTTCATTATTTATAAAAATTTCATTATACACATATGATTTGCAAGGAGGAGTGGGTTTTATTATTTGAAAGAAAAACAGCAGAACTGGATGAGATTGTAAAGTGTGACATCCGAGAATTTCAAGGTTTACTTCCGTTAGACAAATCCGTTAGTTATGTTATAAGTGTTAACTTAGTAACTAATGCTTAACTAGGCCGAATACGTCCACGTCCTTTGGTTGATCACCGAACCCGTCCATATGTGTTATGTGTTTAACTATTTATTGTCATTATGTGCAATGTGATTTAAATACATGATTTAGTATTGTGAATAGCATGACAACCCATGAACGGTACTTATCTTGCTTAAAATGTAAACTGGTCACTTTTGGGTTTCCAGCGAAACTACCGGGCGAAACTATAGTGTCGCCCGGCTAGTCTACCCTCTGACTACCAGAGCCAGTTTCGCTTGGCCAGCGAAACTAGCCAGCGAAACTAGGCCCTGATATATATTGACATAAAACCCTAGATATCACATTTTTGCCTCATTTCATACAAAACACACACACTCTCCTGAGATATTCTGGACCAGCTGATTCCAGCCAAGAACCATCAAGGAACCATCATCTCATCTCATCCATTTGGCCCTAGATCGAATCGTGAGTCCCCAAAACCATTCTTTATGCATTTAT
>JBCNJP010012095.1:0-14362 GCA_039602395.1 Deinandra increscens subsp. villosa
ACTAAATCTTTATGGTTTGAGAGAAATCGACCCGTGAAGTTTCTGGTTCGAACTAGGGTTTTTCGGTTTGGAATTCGGAAATTGGCAAGGAAAAATGGATGGATTTATGGCCTATTTATAGCCAAACACTCTTAACCTGATGCTTACACATGGAATGATGACTAAGCATCAATTTTAACACCTAAGGGTGGTGAACATGACACATGGCAAGTGAATATGACACCAAATCAACCAAAAACGGACACTTGTCATGAGCTCCTGTTTTGCTTTTCAAACAAGCCTAGAACTTTCCCAAATGCCATCTTTAACCCCTGAACTATTATAAAACATAACTATTAAAGTTTCTAGGGCTTGGGGCACTCTTAATAATATACGTATACATACGTATTTATTTTTATAATTATATATATGTATATAACTTTCATTATTTACACATTTGGTCCCTCTAATTTTACAATACCTATCATTTTATGTACCGAATCACTCTTGGGTATATTTATACTAGTTTATAAGCCTCGTGGAACTTATAATAGTTATTGATACGTACAATACCCGTAAGTATTCTTAACTTTACATAAATTACACTTTTGACCCTTTTACTTTTATTTTTACTTACCATTAAGCATTCTCTTGATGCTAGCTACTCAAACATGTACTATCACATATATATTCATCAAATGAATATTTCTCATGCATTTATACTATCCTAATCACATATATTATCACATATTCATCCATTTCTTATCTTTGCAACTACGTATTCACTTATATTATCATGCATATACACATATAACTTATATCTAGCACATCTATCATATAAATATGCATTCACTAAGATTCCAAATACATATGATAAGCATAGCTATTATATTAACTACCACTTACGAGTTTATCTGAATCTCTGTAAAACACAGTTCTGATCTTGCTAGTGCATGATTAACATCGGAAATGTAACACACGAGGTAAATAATAGTTCTTCGATTATATTCCAAGCTCAGATTATAGAGAGAGATTACAGAGAGTAAACACACAAGAAAACACACAGTTAAGCTCACAACTCTCAACAACTGATCTCTCTAACTGAGCTAAAACTATTTATTTACATTCTGTCCAGCGGACCAACTAACCCGCGTACCAGATGGTCCGGCGTACCATCTGGTCCGCATCTGGTCCGCTGAGACCAGAATACACAAACTTAACTATTACATAACAAGACCTAGCACTAGACAACAAAACTTGTTCTAACAAACTCCCCCTTGTCTTGTGCTAGTCTTCAAAAACTTCTGTCTACGTCTTCTTCCAATGTTGAGTCCGGTTGTTCCCAGCGTGAATCTCGAATGCAAAACAAACTCTGATCACTCGTTGAAACTGCAACGCTTGTTCAGCATAATCAGTCTTGTACAGAATGTTACTATGATAGAGCTTGTCAATATCATTCTTAGACAAATTTATCAATCACATTGGATCATACAACCTAACCACTTTGTTCTGCTCTTTCACAACCACCACTGCTTCACCAGTAACTTCATCGTAATACCACCATATTAACGTCTTGATGAAATCTTGTTCGAGCTTCTTCAAAGGAATCTTCTTCAGTTGTATCGGCTTCTTATACTTCAGAATCACAACCGGCTTTCCAGTGACAGGATGAATATCTGTTGGATGTTCAATGTACTTCGGTCTTTGCGGAGTCAGAAACCTAAAGCTGCCTTGACATTCTTCTTTCAATTTGTTCTTGAACATCTCAGCCAACACATTTCCTTCATAATTCAAGAATGGCCTTCTCGACAGATCTCTAACATCACACACCGGAAGAGTATTAAATCTTGTAGCGTGTTTCAGATACATCACTCCAAACTCCTTCTTGATTGCATAACACTTAAGTTCTGAATCATACATCCAACTTAGTAGCTACACCACCTTTTCTGTCAAAATACATTTTCTGATCGACAATCTTAGCTGGCTTTACTACTGGTAACTTCTTAGCTCTTTGTTCTTTTAACCAGGCTTCAAATAGTAACTTCTTTTCCTCTTCTTCTGATAATTTCTCAGATTCATTTAACTCTGGTTGTGCAGTTTCAGATTCTTTCTTCTTTAATTCTTCATCCATCTTTTCTTCATCTTCATTTCCAAAGAAATTGAAACCTCCATTATGATCATCAGAAGAGAAATTTCCATACACCTTTGGATCATCCGGATATTCTTCAGCCGTCATATCTTCAACTTCAACAGTCTCTTCTTCATAATCCACATGATCATCTGAATTTTCTTCTGTATAAGGATCAACAAACGGAACATTATCCACATCATCCACATTTAACGCAAAAATAGCAGCTAACTGCTCCTTAAAATATGGATTGATAAATTCTCCTTCTTTCAATTCAACCCTGGACACGGGAGTTACATCATACACGTCCTTTTCTGACGACTCCCCCTGAGTTGTAGATGGCCCAGCAGCAGTAGAAGATTCTCCAGCCGCACCAGTACCAGAACCACTACCCCCTACTCCTCCTTCAGGGTCTGGATCCTCATTCAGATATTTCAAAACATCATCATCATCATCTTTACAACTTTCCTCAGGATCTGGTCGCCTCTCCCCCTGAGCAGGTAAAGCTTTGAGCAAGAGATTTAACTGCTCACCCAGGGAAAGTGATAGTTGTTGTAACTTGGCAATTTCACGACCCTTTTCCTCATCTCTAGATTGCAAACTGGCAATTTCACGATCTTTAGTTTGATCCCGAGAAACCAATTCCTTTACCAAATTCTTTAACCCTCTTATTTCATCTGCCTGCTGACGATTCGTTGATTCTAACTCATCGAGTCTAGTTTGATGAAGTGACAGCTTCAGATCAGTAGAAGAGATGGTTGACGTTGTAGAAGGTGTTGTAGTAGAAGCAGAAGCAGTAATTGAAGCAGAACCAGAAGGTTTTCTGATAATCAACTTTCGTACTGGTGGATTACTCGAGCTTTGAACTTTCACAGACTTTGTGGTTGGTTGAACAGGAATAGAAGACGGAGTAGACACTTTTTGCTTCTTACTTGGTGGAGTAAGGCCTGACTTTCTAGCATCAGCAAGAAACGAGCCTTGCTTTACTGAAACATTTGGCCGAGCCATTCGTTTAAAACGCTTGCCAGTACTCACCATCGGAGCTTTGCCTTTATCCACTGTCTTAGACTTTGCAACAGATTCCTCCAAAACAGGAATATATAATGGATCATCATCTTTATCCTCAACCTGTTTGCTTCTAGTCTCATACATTGAAGTATCCTGATTCTGAGACTTTAAGTAGGCAATGTGAGCCTTAGAACCTTTCTTCACTGGAATTTCTCTGGTATTATGCAAAATTGTAACATAATCACTAGAATCAGAATCATTGTCAGCCGACGACCAATTGGTATCATCTTCAGAAACACCAGCATCACCAACTATATCATCTGCTAAAGTATTAACAGCTTCAGGTTCAGTAACATTCTCCGGAATAACTTGCTCAGGTTGTTCTTGTTGTTGCACAGGTTGTTGATCTTGTGCTATCGGTTGTTGTTGATTTGGTGCTTGATTTGCTTGAACTTCTGGAATTTCTTCTGCATTTTCTGCAATCTCAACGGGAAAACCGTTATCATTATACTCTAATTCATCATCTGAACTTTCAGGATGTTTTGCAGCACCATCAGCCGGAGCTACATAGTCTGGATTAGCAAGATGACCAATCAGCCTTTTCACCGGAGGAGGAATATTATTTCCTTTTCTCTTTTGATATACTGGAAGTTTTCCAACCGCAACTTGGTTATATGCTTCATTACCAAAATAGCATTCTGATTCTTCGGAAAGTTTGGATGAATATCATTCAAGATCATTTGTATGAACCGCGGATACATAATACTCTTTACTTGTTTTGTCAAGATGTTCTCCTTCATATAACTGAAAATCCACCCAGAAAAATTGAACTGTCTATTCATCACCAAAGCCGCAAAGAAAGATAGGACTTTCAAATCAAATCCTTCTTGACCTCTAGTACGATTTCCAAAACATTTGATAATCACGTGCATCAGATACTTGTATGGAGGACTCAAATTGGCCTTGAGATACCATGGAACATATAACTGTCCATCATATTTTATTCTTCGCAATAAGGCAATCAAATCTGCTTCATCGAATTCTGTTGGAAAATCTGCTTGATCGTTCAATCTCAATACTCGTCGAACATCACCTTCAGAAGTAATAACATCTGTTTGAAAAATTCTTGCACGAATGAGTGAAGGCTCAAGAGAACAATCGACTTGTGCTGAGGTCCAAAACATCACAAGTAAATCTTTATAAGGTGTACATTCATGAGTAGCAGCATAGTAAATCCTCGATCTTCTCATAAAGTCAAAAATACCCAGAAAATGAGGTCTCCAACGAGCTGAAGCATCAAGAAAGGCACAAACATTATGTTCTCCTTCTGATTTAAACTCTGCCATATCTGGAAAAATCACAAACACAAACATCCATTAAAATCATAAGATATAAGTAAAATTACTTACGAACCACTCCAATGTTACTTGAAACACCCAAACGCTTACCATTTTTGAAAAAAAATTTGATCAACGGACCATTTGCGGACCAAAATCGGTCATACGGACCATGTGGTCCGGCGGACCAGAGACATTGGCCGCGTACCAGATAAAATCATCTGGTCCGGCGGATCATCTTACGGATCAAATTAGTCACGCGGACTATCTGGTCCGGCGGACCAGAATGTTGACCGCGTATCAGATTTAGTCAAGCGGACCAGACACGGACCATTTCAAATTTGGTTCAAAAGTGGTCCGCCGCGGACCATTTGGTCCGGCGGACGAACAGTTAACCGAAGAGTCTTTTGCAAATTTGACACACCAAATTAGTTGTGTTGTGAAATCAAACACCAGAAATTGATTCTTGAGTTAATTTCGACCATGTACATGTGTTTGAAACTTGTTAAGACCAATCAAAACTCATTAAACCCTTTCAAGCCTGTTTTTGCGAAAAACCCGAGGCTTAAAACTCAAAAATAACACAAATTAAGCAACCAAAATCCAAATCAAGACCGTCAATCGAAGCGCAATCAAGCAACCTACCTGTAGCATCAAAAATCACGAGCAACAGTTCGTTAACCAGAGAAAAATCAACGAAAAACTAGGTAATTTGAGAATTAGGGTTTTCAGAGGAAAAATAGAGGTGGTCCGCGGGTTATGCAAACCCCGGATCAGAATGATCTATATATAGCTAATGTGGTCCGCCGGGCGTACCATATGGTCCGCCGGACCACATTAAAGACCATTTTACCCTTTAGTTCTTAATTCTCACATTTTGCACCCAAACCTTCACCGTTTTCAAATTTTAAAACATGATGAACTGATTTTAGCATCGATTGTGGTTCTTTCATCAATAATGAGCCATATCCAAATTCAGTCAATCGAAAATAAAGCAGAATACAAATCTTTTTTTGACTTTTATCAAATTTATATCAAAACACACCTAAAATCTTTTTGATTTTCCGAACTTATGCTAAAACTCACCAAAAATCTTTTTGAAATTTTCTGAAATAACAACAATATGAAAACAAGAAATTTAAATGCGATAAATTATGTTTTTGTGAGAAAGATCACAACGTGAGATCATATCAGTGAGATGCACTTAACATATTTCAATTTCAATCTATTCAGCATGCAAGTCAAGCAGTTCACGAATACAACATTTTCACGTTTATTTCAGTCAAATCAAATCAATGTTTACTGCTTTCTGATATGAATTAGGTATATTTATCATGCGTAGAAATCATGGTACCCACAAATTCAAGCAATTTGAGAATCTGATTTATTCTCTTTTTGTTTATTTTCACTTTTCTTTAATTCATCCATTAATATTTACAGATACAAGTCGTTCGTCGTGTTTCATGCAAAAAGAAAGCAGAATCCTAAACAAACAACAATCAGGTCGATCTTTCGATACGCAGAGAAAGTCCGATTGTTTAGGAAAATAAGAAAGTAAAAACAAGTTGAAATTGTATAACTCAACAATAATCAGGTCGGTACTTCCGTACACGCAGAGAAAGTCCGATGAGTTATACGAAACACCAAGAAAAATAAAGCAGAACGTCAAACGAACAACGATCAGGTCGATCTTTCGATACGCAGAGAAAGTCCGATCGTTTGACAAAATAAAGAAAATCAAACAAGTTTAAATCTTTCAAAAGAACGCATGCATACACTAGAACACTTATTTATTCTGTTTTTGCATTTTTCCACCTTTTATCAAGATTACTCAAACACAAGAACTATGTTACACCACTGATTTCAAGCAAGCATTATCTTTATATCATACTAGCAAATATCAGATATTGATCAACACATTCAATGAAACATACAAGTACCTACAACCTTTCAATCTAGGTTGGATCACATTTCTCAATTTTATATTTTTCAAATTTGTTTTAAGTTTTGGATTTTCTAATTTTTTTTATGCTTTTTCATGTTTTAATACAGAAAAACACACAATTCACACTATTTTTGTATTTTTCATAAGAATCTCCCCCTAAAAAGCAGAAAAATAAAGAAAAATATTAAAAACGAAAAATTGATCAACTGAATTAGACGGCATCCAGCTTTGTAATCCCATTAATTTGCAACAAAAATTTAAAACGAGTTTTGTCAAATGCTTTGGTAAACAAATAAGCTCGTTGAAAATCTGTATGAATCTTTTGCAAATCAATTAATTTCTTTTCGTAACAATCCCGGATAAAATGATATCGGATATCAATGTGCTTAGTTTTTGAATGCTGAACGGGGTTTTTCGTGATCGAAATAGCAGCTGAATTATCAATAAAAATTGGGGTAGTTAAAAAATTCAAACCATAGTCGCGAAGCTGCTGTTGTATCCACAAGACTTGAGAACAACAACTAGAAGCAGCCACATATTCTGCCTCTGCAGTAGATGTTGCAACCGAGGTTTGCTTCTTGCATTGCCAAGAGACCAAGCGCTCCCCCAAAAATTGACTTCCAGCGGTAGTTGATTTAAAATTGATCTTGCACCCACCATAATCCGAGTCAGAGTAGGCTGACAACTCAAACTTATTATCATTAGGGTACCAGATACCAAGATCTGGATTACCCTTCAAATAAGCAAAAATCCGTTTGACCGCCAGCATATGCGAAGCTTTCGGAGCCGCCTGATACCTAGCACACAAACAAACAGCAAACATTATATCAGGACGAGATGCGGTTAAGTACATAAGAGAACCAATCATAGCTCTAAACAATGTCGGATCAACAGATGCACCAGATTCATCTGGTTCGATACCATGTGAAACCCGAATTGGAGTACTAGGAATCCGAACATCGCCAATCTTGAATCGAGTCAACACATCAGACACATACTTTGATTGATGCAAAAATATGCCTTTAGCAGACTGTTTAACTTGCAGACCCAAGAAGAAACCCATCTCTCCCATTGAGCTCATTGCAAACTTTGTTTGCATAAAACGCTCAAACTCTTTGCATAAACTGTCTCTTGTGCTACCGAAAATAATATCATCAACATAAACCTGAACCAGCAACAAATCTTTCCCGAACTTGTTAGAAAATAGCGTACAATCCACTAGGCCACGCTGAAAACCATTATCGAGCAAGTGAGTTGAAAGTGTCTCATACCAGGCCCTGGGAGCCTGATGAAGACCATATAAAGCTTTGTCGAGCTTGTACACTTTGTCAGGAAAGTCTGGATCATAAAAACCAGGTGGCTGCTTCACATAAACCTCTTCACGAATCTTCCCATTCAGAAACGCACTTTTGACATCCATCTGATACACTTTAAATCCGTGATGTGCCGCGAAAGCAAGAAATATTCTGATAGCTTCAATACGTGCGACAGGAGCATAAACTTCATTGAAGTCAATCCCTTCTATTTGGGAAAAACCTTGAACCACCAATCGTGCCTTGTTTCTGACAATGACACCACGATCGTCTTTCTTACATTTAAAGACCCATTTTGTGCCACACGGTTCTTTTGAGTTCTTGGGTAAATCTACAAGATGCCAAACGCCCAATTTTTGAAATTGCTGCAACTCTTCTTGCATTGCTTCTACCCAAGAAGCATCCTCCAACGCTTTAGCAACATTAGAAGGTTCTACCTGAGATAGAAAACATGAGTGAAAAACTTCATTCTGAACCCCAGATTCTCTGATTTCAGCAATCAAAGCATCCACATTTTCGGACAACTGGTGTCGTGTACGAACTCCCGAAGACGGATCTCCAATGATATTTTCGTGAGGATGAATATTATGAATCCGAAGAATTGTTGAATCAGTAACTGCCTGAATATCTTCCAAATTTGTCAAAGATGCCTCTGCCATTTCTGAACTTGATAAATCATCAATCGGTAACGAAGTCAGTACAGAAGAACTTGTATTTGGTAAAGAAATTTGATCATCTACAGATGTAGATTCAGCTTCATGAAACATACTTTCATCATCAGAAGAAGAACTCATAGTGTCCAGACTAGAAGCACTCTGACTAGACGAAGCAACAGCAGTTGTAGTACTTGTAAGCTTTGGAATCCATGAAGCTGGACTAGGAGTTGTCAATGAATGTAGCATAGCAGCTAAAATATCAGGATCCTCCTCTTCCTCAGATACAGATGATGCAACCGTGAACGAATCAATTAGGGACTTATAATCATAAGACTGAGCATCAGCCAATTTGGGATGTAAAAAAGTATGCCTCTGACAGTCCACATTCACATGATTCTCAATTGTCTTGGAATACGGAAAGTAAACACGCTTCATCGAATGATGATATCCAACAAAAACACCCTGAACAGCTTTTGAAGCAAACTTCCCACCTTCTTTGAGAACCGTGCAAAGACACCCAAACGGTACCAAGAAATTCAAATTAGGCTTTCGACCTTTAAGTAATTCATAACTTGTTTTATTGAATCGCTTTACAATCAGAACATGATTGAGCACATAACATGCAGTGTAAATAGCTTCGGACCAAAACTTTATTGGTAGATTTGCATCAGCCAACAAGGTTCGAGCCGTCTCAATCAAAGTTCTATTCTTCCGTTCAGCTACTCCATTTTGTTGCGGAGTATACGGCGCACTAAATTCATGAACAATCCCAAGTGAATCACAAAATGCTGCCATCTTAGCATTCTTAAACTCAGTTCCATTATCAATACGAATGCGACAGATTTTGTGCTTGTACATTGATGGAAACTTGGATAACAACTTCTGAATTTGATCAGGAGTTTCATCTTTTGACGCTAATGACACCACCCATGAGAATCAAGAAAAGTCATCCGTAATAACTAAACAATAATAACTACCCTCAATGCTTCGAACATTCATAGGACCAAAAGATCCATATGAAGTAGCTCTAAAGGAGTCACAATCGAATTTAAACGTTTAGATGGATGAGACTTTTTCTTTTGCTTACCTTTCTTACAAGACACACAAACATCATGTATAGAAAATTTATTCTTTTAAACACCTTCCACCAGATTATGATTTACCAAATAATTCATTTTCCGGTAATTGATGTGTCCCATACAGCGATGCCACATGATGGATTCTTTTTCTGTAGCCTTAGAAATAAAGCATGTAGCAGAAACCGCTGAAGAAATCTGATTAATGTTCAACACATATAAGTCACGAAATCGAGGAGCTCGTACAACAATCCAATCATCAGGAATTTGAATTCCAGGTTTCAGAATTAAGCACTCTGAACTTGTGAAAGCAGCAGTGTACTGCTAATCACAAATTTGAGAAACACTCAGCAAATTGTGTTGCAACTCTTGCACAAATTGGACCTTGTCAAATGTGATCTTCTCATTACCCATTTTGCCCTCGCCGGTAATCTTACCCCCTTTATCGCCAGCAAAGGTAACATTTCCTCCTTGAATAGGTTTAACATCTAATAACAAGGAAATATTACCCGTCATGTGCCTGGATGCTCCACTATCAACGACCCAAAAGTTGTTAACAGCTGGCTTTCGAGCACCCTGCACATGGTAGCAGATAATTAGTGAGCATCTGGACCCAAGCTTTCAGCTTTGGGTCGACCGGTGTCTTCTGAAAAGTCCTCAGTGGCTTTTGAAGTCAATTTAGGCAGCCACTTTTGCCTTAACCCAGAAACCGATGAACTTGTGGTAACACCACTTGAAGATGAACAATCAAATGATTGTTGAGTTTTGAAAAATTTTCCTCGTTTGAAAAATTGTTTTGTGACCACTTTGTCATCGACCTGTTTTGGCTCAGAAACATTTACAGATTTTTCTAAACTAACAGCGGAAGCTCTTTTCTTAGCCAAAACCGGACATCTTTTTCTTAAATGACCCTTTTGATGACAATTATAACACCTCCTACGATCAACAAAAACTGCAGGAAAGTTATCTCCTGATTCAGTTGAGGTGTTACCATCAGTCATATGTTTAACCACTTGACTTGGTTTCTTAGCCCTAAATCTCCGAGATTTATGCTTTGGAAGTGGTTTAAACAAACGACCAATATAACCATATTGATTGTAAAATCCATACTCATCAACTCCACAGTTTTCAGAATATCTTTTGGATTCACATTTGCTTTTGTTGTTTTCAAACAAACCAAAATCCTGTTCATAATGACCAAAGTCATCATAAAAATCATAATCCTCACAAAAACCATATGATTCATAGTCAAAACTATTTGATTTAGCAGAAAATTGACCATCGGAATTATAAAAATTCTTAGGTGAATACTTTGAAGTTTTTGACTTTGATGAAAATTTCTGAACTTTTGGAGTGTGAGTCTTGACAGAATTCTGATCATCAGAACTAGTTCTGAGTTTCAGCAAAGAACTAGTTTTCACATGTTCATGATCAGGCACACATTTTTCATCTGAATCAGCATAAAACACTTTGGAAACTTTTGTTGGATCAACACAACATAATGGAAATCCCTCATCCAAAAATATGGTATCACTACCTTTCAGACAATACATTTTCACTTTCTTAGACGATTCACCAACTTCAGTTTTACCTTTCTGTTTGTCATCAGAATTCCCAAACTTGAAATTTTTCTTGTCGGTTTGTTGAACTTTCTGAGGTTTCTTTTGATTGACCTTAAAAACTTCATCAGGATGTCCAAATCCGATGCCATTAAATTTAGCTGATTTCGGTGGAGGTACCGGAATTGAATTCACATCCGGTGTGGTGGTGTTACTTACAGTGACAGACTCACATTCAAAAAACAAATCACAACCTTTTGTAAACTTTGTCATTTCAAATTCTTTCATTGTTTTTTCAGTTTCAATGATTTTCTGAGCAGCCTCTAAAGGTGTAAGTTTTACATTCACCGAAACACCAGAGTCAGTTTTAGACATCAGTTTGACAGGCTTTCTCTTATGAGTGCCCGTGGATTTGTCAGATGCACCCTCAGCAAACATAGAATAATCAAACACAACAGCTGGTTTGATCTCAGGTTCAGTTGGTCCTTTGCCATGAACAATCGGTGGAGGAACTGAAGTACACCCTGATTCTTTGAGCACATCTTTTAAATTTTCATCTTTGCAAAGGAAACTTGCAAAGGAAGATGAATTCTTGAAATTTTCTAATTGTCTTTATAGATCTAATATCTCAATGTTTAATTCAGAAATTTTAGAATTTGCTTCTGCAAGCTTTTTCTCACAAAAAATATAATCTTCAGTTTTGTTATTTAACTCAATTTTTGTGCTCATAATCACGACATGCTCACTTTTTAATTCAGCTTTAACAGCCTCCCACCTTTGTTTGTAAATGGTGACATTTTCTTCTGCTAACATGTATTTATCGTAATACATAACTTTCTCAGCAGAAAGTTCTTTCAATTGATTAGCAGTTGTCATGCAAAATTCATAGATATTAGAGTTAACATGAATATCAGCCATAAAGGCTTGATGACCCTCAGCAAAGAAGTCTTCTCCCGGAAGATCAAGATCATCTTCAGCTGCTTCATTTCTTTCTTCAGTGCATAGGAAGGCAGACTCATCAGGACAATCTGCAGCCCAGTCATATGCTTCACCGGTTAGAGAGACCAAAGCTTTAGAATCAGCACCAGCAGTTGAATTTGAACTTGATGGATTAGCATTGCTTCCTGATGCTTTGTTACTTTGTGCAACATATTTCTGATATAACTTTGAAGTCTTCTGTTTCTTTGCCGAGTTACATTCTTTTGCGAAGTGACCATAATTTTGACAATTGTAACATCTGACTTTGGATTTATCAAATCCAAGTTTTCCTTCGGGATTGAGATCTTTTATGCCTGTTCTCTTCATAAACTTCTTACCTCTTCTGACAATCATAGCCATAGACCAATTGATATCCATCAATTCTAAATCATCCGGGTCTATTTGTTCATAGTCTTCATCGGTCAATTTAGCACTAGTCAGTTTTCCTGCTATAACTCCATCATACGACGAAACCATCGCTGAAAATAGTGCCATAAAGTCATTTGTTGTTTTAGCTGAAAAAGCACTTTGATTTGAAGTTGGAATAGAGGATGATTGACTTGAATAAACCGGGTATGTCACCGCAGCTTTTTGAGTAAAAGTGTCACTTGAAGAACCCCAAGACATATTTGCTTGACCACTTGATGTATTTTCCACATAAAATGCAGTCGTTGGTGGATTTGAACTAGCTTTCGCTTTTGCATGCATAGTAGATGCATTCTCACCAAAATAGACACCAGGATTTTGAACTTGAGCTGGTTGAGTTTTAACCCTTTTCATATCTAACTCCCGAGCCAGCAAGTTTCTTGTAAGATCATCATAAGTAATGTCATCAAAACCCTTGTCATGTGTCATTAGCAGAATATAACCTTCCCATGATGCAGGTAAAGCATCTAATAGCTTTTCCTTCAGCTCACCTTCTTCTTTACTCACGCCGACTATGTCAAGTTTACTTACCAGACGTGATAATCGGGAAATCAGATCGTTAATAGTTTCATTTTGAACATGACAAAAATTGTCAAATTCCTTCAACAACACCTTTTTCTTACTTTTCTTATATTGTGCATTTCCTTCACATCTGTGACATAAAGCATCCCATAAAGCCTTTGACGTTGAATGCATTTTGAATTGATGCAAAATATCTTTTGGTAAAGCCATTGATAAATTTGAATAAGCCTTCTTTTCCAATTTAAAAGCTTCTTTTTCAGCATCATTCATCTTATTGTACGACTTTACTTGACCAGCCAACTCACCAGTTAGAAATTTTGGAACTTCATAACCATCCAACATTGGTGTCCATACCATAACATCCGTCACACCAATATACGATTCATAACGAGTTTTCCAATTATGAAAATCTTCAAATCTCATCAATTTCGGAACTTTGTTTGTAGTTCCTATCTCGTTATCATAATTCAGTATAGCTTGAACAGTCGAAGACATATCTGCAAAAGCCTGGAACGGATTATGATCGTTTACTCAAAAACTGTTCTGGCAGACCAAAAATTCAACCTCCGGACCAAAATATCGATCTCCGGACCAAATCCAAAAGACCGGACCAAAGTACTGTTACGGACCAAAGTGATCCGCCGGATCAGATTTCTTCCGGACCAACTGGTACGCTGGAGTTACACTTGACGGACCAATCTGGTACGCTGAAACCGCCGCGGACCAGAATAAAACTGTCACGGACCAACTGATGAAGATTGCCTACCGGACCACCCTCAGCGGACCACACTCTCGATGAAGATTCACGTGCGGACCAACTGTTCTTGAGCCGTACAAACACCGGACCACCCGCGGACCAGTGTAATTTCGAGCAAATTTGATAATTTTCAGTTGTTTTCGCTTGTAATCACAGCAGAACTCAACCAAATCGATCCAGGAGCATCTTGAACGTAAAAATCATACTGAATTGACGTGAAAATGAGACGAATTGATGAAATTTTTACCACAAATGTTGTTTCTCTCTCTAAAACCAAACAAACCGATCTATAACCACAGCAATCGAGCAAACCTGCTCTGATACCACTTGTAAAACACAGTTCTGATCTTGCTAGTGCATGATTAACATCGGAAATGTAACACACGAGGTAAATAATAGTTCTTCGATTATATTCCAAGCTCAGATTACAGAGAGAGATTACAGAGAGTAAACACACAAGAAAACACACAATTAAGCTCACAACTCTCAACAACTGATCTCTCTAACTGAGCTAAAACTATTTATATACATTCTGTCCAGCGGACCAACTAACCCGCGTACCAGATGGTCCGGCGTACCATCTGGTTCGCATCTGGTCCGCTGAGACCAGAATACACAAACTTAACTATTACATAACAAGACCTAGCACTAGACAACAAAACTTGTTCTAACAATCTC
>JBCNJP010012096.1:0-14361 GCA_039602395.1 Deinandra increscens subsp. villosa
TTTTTATCATTTGATCCGACCCGAAACAAATCATTAATCCGAACATATAACCCATAATATAAGGATTAGATAGAAATTTATGAATCCCGTAACTTATGAGCAAAATCAAATACCCGGCCCGACCCGAGTAATACCCGGCCCGACCCGAAACCCGAGAATGGGTAAATTACAAAACCGAAGACCGGCCCGAGGGTGAGAATTCGGGTATCGGGTTTATAATGTTTCGGTCCTTCGGTCCTAGGAGAAATACCTGAGACCCGATATTTGTTCCTTCTTCCCCATTGTGTTTGACAAAAAAACCTTATTAAACAAAAAATCCTTATTCAACATCAGATTTGGTTCAATAACTAAATACGTTATTTTAATTATAGTTTTCCAACTCATAAGCTACGGATGTAAACTATTAATTGAGTTTCACTTGTAATTTAACATTTAATATGAAGATGGATAGTTCCACCAACTGAGCTACGATGTAGACTAAAATCAAATGATATGATGCAAAACAACGGATAACTTCTTCATTTAAATGATAAATTACAATGTGTTGAACTGCAATGTTTCATCATAATGAGTCATATTCTACAACTAAAGCTGAAGGAGAGGCATTAGTTATAATGGCAAATGGAATGAATGGACTATTAACGTGTTGTACTCGTCCTAGCAACATTTATGGTCCTGGTGATAAGTTGCTTGTTCCATCTTTAGTTGCTGCAGCAAGGAAAGAAAAATCCAAGGTACTAAATATCGGGCTTCGGTTTTTTTGTTTAATTTCGGGTAAAGCCCGGGCCCGAGCCCGATTTTTAGTGAATTCTAGGCCCGAAGTCCAACTAGCTATACACAACAGGCCGGGTTTCGGGTATTTTGGGGTCGGGTTTTGAGTATTTGAGTGGCTACCCAATTTTTGCTCACCTCTATATATGAATTCTGCCCCGCCACTATTAATGAAATGAAAAACATGACAAGAATAGACCCATGTTAACATTTAGGTAACATTTATTGGATTGGTTGAAAGGGGGTAAGGTTTAGATTTTTTAGTGATCGTGTATCCTTCACTTCAAAGGACTTCTTGAACCATCACACAATCACAAACATCCCTGACTAGCCCGCCCAAAATGGCCCTTAAATTATACGGCTTCGTCGGTTCAAACGCAACATTCCGGGCTCTCGCCAGCCTCTTCGAGAAGGATCTAGACTTCGAATTCGTTAAAGTGCACATGGCCGGCAGGGAGCACAAAACGCCTCAATTCCTCTCACGCAACGTAAGCATAGTCCTCATCATCTGATTCTTCAATTCATAAATCTGTTGTTCTGATTTCTAATTTTCACCGGAAATGATACGTAGCCGTTCGGTCAAGTTCCGGTGTTAGAAGACGGCGATATCACAGTTTTCGGTAATACAACTCGATAAACTTCATCTGATTTCTGTTCATTTCAAAATTTTGATGAATTTATTCTGTAATTGACGGAATCAATGGCGATTATTGCCAGTTTGTTTCAATTTCGGCGTACGTTCACTAGTTTCGGTTCCTAGGGCTTCAATATTTCTAAATTTGTGGCAGAATCGAGGGCGATAACGCAATATATAGCACGCACTTACGCCGATAAAGGAACGGATCTGATGATGAAGGATCCGAAGAAGATGGCGATACAGTCCGTGTGGATGGAAGTTGAATCTCAGAAGTTCGATTTACCATCGCATAAACTGACAATTGAGCTATATGTGAATGTGCTCCGGCGAGGACAGGAAGCCGATGAGGCCTTAGTTGCGGAATTCGAGACGAAGTTAGCGGATGTGCTCGATGTGTACGAATTGCGGTTGAAGGAGAGCAAGTATCTAGGCGGAGATAGCTTCACGCTGGTGGATCTCCACCACCTCCCGAATCTGCATTACCTGATGGCGACGAAGGTGAAGAGGCTGTTTGACGCGCGGCCGCATGTCAGCGCGTGGGCTGCTGATATTGTTTCCAGGCCTGCCTGGGTAAAAGTTGCTTCCATGCTTCAGAAGTGAAGGTTATGCTTGAATTCAGTAAGTTGTAGTCGAGAAGGTGAATGTCCAATTATGTGTTGGATTATGAGTATCTCGAATGTTTTTCAGTTCCAGATGTAGAAGTATGTGGAGGGTCTAGGAAGGCTCTAGTAGTTTTTTTTTTTAAAAGCCAATATAATAAATCAAAGGGAAAAAGACCAAAACGGTCATCGTTGACCAAAAATTTCCTAAAGGAGCCCCTTGAAAGTCGTTGTCCCCATTATAGCCCTTGTAGTGGTCGTCGACGACCGTTGCAGGTTGTCGGGACGACCGTCCAGCCGACGACCAACAAGAACGTGACATGTGTTGGGGCGAGGGTCGCCGACGACCAACGAGCTCCGACAACGACCGTACAAGGCCGACAACGACCATGACTACTGCGACAGTCATCGGCGACCGTCTGACACGTCTGACGGTGCTGTCTACGGTCGTCAACGACTTATTAAGGACACTCGGAGTTGCAAATGTTGACGTCGCCCCGCCGGAGTTGCAGGTCGCCGGATTTTAGTGTCATTCGAATGAATTAGAGAGAGAGAAGAACTTGGGAGTGAAGAAATAAAGAAGTTTAATTTTTTTTAGGATATATAGGTGGAGTTGGCTTTTTGCAAGAGTAAATAGTTGGCACATTGAGAAGTCACAAAAAAGTCATTAATACCTACCTATGACCCTATAACATCTACATCTTCTTCATTTATATTGTCCCCATAAAAACTAAAACTTGAGAATTCATTTGCAACAAAAATCCGACGACCTGCAACTCCGGCCCGGCGGTAACAACATTCGCAGCTCCCAATTCATTCCGCCACAGTAACAAAAACTTCGGCACACCTGTTCACACTAACCCTCTCCGTAGTTTTTAAAAAATATATATATGGGTCGCCGACGACTCCGACAACGCTGTCAGACGGTCGCTGACGACCTTATCGGTTGTCAGGAATAAACGGTCGTGGTCGGAAAAATCACGGTCGTTGGCGACCATTAGAGGTGACGTGGCGAGTTCTCATTGGGGCAGAAAGATGGTCGTGTGACCTCAGGCGGCGGTCGCCGACGACCGTAAAAGAAGGGCTATTTTGAGGATCAATTTTGTCAAAAGGCTATTTTGATGATAAACTTTGTCAAAGGGGCTAAATCTGTCTTTTTCCCTAAATCAAAACATGAAAAGGCTTACATAGAAAGCTTAGCGAGAGTAGTGAATTTTGCAAGGGTGATAAGTCATAGGTGATAATTGAAGGGGACCACTAAACTATGACATTGGTTAGCGAGGAGCTATACATGCACTCACAATAAGAAAGGTTTAGTAGTTTTTATGGTTGATTCATGCTATGTAACTCGTGAGTTTATGTGAGGTCCGAAATATGTGGTTTGGTCGGAGTAAATGGGTTACATTGAATGTTTAACAAGCTCAGTTTAATGCGGTATTTATAGGTGTTTGAGATCGGTTGTTGGGCATGTTCTTCTAAACGCGAGTCATTAGTGAAGGTATTACTTAGATATGTCAATTCTAACGCATTTGCTTTTAATTTGGGTTGAGTTGGACTTGATAATTAAAGATATGGGTCAATCCGGGTTAGATATGTTTTTAAGGTGTAGTTATAAACAATAAAAAAAAGTTAGATATGTTTTTAAGGGGTAGTTATAAACAATGAAAAAAAGCAGGTCAAGATGGGCAAGGAGATTGAATGATGATGAACAACAATCAAATATCATCAACTAAATGTCTAAATCACTATACTTGTATTTTACTAGATTTAAATCTACAACCTTTTGTAGTCAGGTGCTAAAACGTTACCATCAAGTTATGTACTTCAAAATATCTCCTCGCTATGGGCAAGGACATAGATATTCAGGACGGGTCAAATGTTAGATTCTGACTGAATTGACAAAGAAAAAGACAACCAAGATGAATTAACAAATAAAGCAGACTTGGATTCTTGATCAAATGTCAGTGCTTTCTCATTGAACTAAACTAACACCTCTTGTATTTACAAACACATCTGGTTGTATACAACTGCGTCATAAATTATATATGAAATAAATAAACTTATCATACCTAAAAGGAGATCAAGAGCAAAATTCCTGCAAGTCTATAGCGAATATGATGTTACAACTCTAGAAAGGAACACTATAGAACTCATAACCTGATTAAAACAAAAATATTTAATGGAAATAAAAATCAAGATACCTTTTATTCATAAATCAATAGGTGAATCGCCTGGCATGTGTTATGAACCTAAATGACTCGGATTATTAGAAGAAACTCACAACTTACTCAACAGATTCTCAAAAACACAAAACCAGATAATGATGGTTGAAACAAAGTCTCAAAAACACAAACCCAAGCAATAGCAATAGTAGTAGGAACTCGAGTAAAGAAAGAAAATACAGTCAAACAGATTCTCTATTAAAGACAACCAAAATAAAATTTTGTACATTATGCAATAGAATTTGTAGCTTATGCATTCATGGTTGTACATAAATTCTCAAATATGATATAGATTAATTTAATTTAATTTAATATAGTATAATTAATATATTTTTCTTTAGTCTTTAATGAACGCTAACTTAATTTTCTTTTAATAGGTTTCTAGAAAATAAAATAAATACCTGTAAAACCATTTAAAAACAACAAATAGTTGTCGATAAGCAAAACGAATTAAATATACGAGGCGGCCCTTCTTTTTACCATAAAAAGTTACTAATAATATGATTAGTTCTTGGAATAAAATTAGATTCGCACAAATTTTTATTTATTTATTTTATGAACCTTCCACAGCGACGACTATCACCACCAACAACCATCGTCATTTAATCTTATATAAAGCCACCTTCTCCACCATTATTCTCCATCATCTTCTTCCATCCCCTTTTACAGCAAAATTAACACCAGTCCTCTTTTCACCTACTATATTCCTGCCATGGCGCTCAAATTGCACGGAACCGTAGGCTCACCGGCAACATTCCGTGCTCTCGCTGCTCTCTACGAGAAGGATCTCGTCGTCGATTTCATTCCCGTCAATTTGAGCGGTGAAAATAAGTCACCTCAGTTCCTCGCTCGCAACGTACGTAGTACTATACCTTATTGTATCATTTTGATTTCTTATTCACGGATCTGTTATTTGTTGCTTGAAAGCGCATTAGAATCTAGATCTGATTTAGTGATATTTGATATAAATGTTCTTCTATGCAGCCATTCGGTCAAGTTCCAGCGTTTGAGCACGGTGATTTAACGCTATTCGGTAATAACAGATCACTAATTCTTACTTCTACTAGTTGAATTTTGAATCGATAATCGATTCCTGTTTCTGTTTATGGAGCTTTTAGTGTAACAGTTTTTACTAATTTGTTACAGAATCAAGGGCGATTACTAAGTACGTAGCGGAGGCTTACGCAGACAAGGGAACGAGTCTGAAATCGAAGGATCTGAAGAAATCGGCGATCGAGGGGGTGTGGGCGGAAGTCGAGGCTCAGAAATTTGATCCGGCGACGGCGAAGTTGACTTGGGAGCTATTTTTCAAGCCACTTTTCGGGATGACAACCGACGAGGCGGTTGTGGAGGAGTTCTCGAAGAAACTGGAGCCTGTGCTCGACGTGTACGAAGCACGGTTGACGGAGTGCAAGTATTTGGGCGGAGATAGTTTCTCGCTGGCGGATCTCCACCACCTGCCGAACACGCAGGTTTTGATGGGGACGAAGGTGAAGAGTCAGTTTGACGCGCGGCCACATGTCAGCGCGTGGGCTGCTGATATTCTGGCTAGGCCTGCTTGGGTCAAGGTGACTTCCCTGCTTCCCAAGTAAACGCGAGAGTTGATGGCTTTTCTAAAAAAATAAAAAAAAAATGTGAAGTTTATGAGAGTTGTTCTGGGAGTTGTACGTTGTGCTTAGGATTGTTGTACTTCGGGGTTTATGATTTGTGTTTCTTTTGTCCGGGTTTCATCGGTTAAAAGTTGTATTTGCAGTGATCGCTGTTTGATGGTGTTTTTATTGAATAATTTATGGATAAAGTTATTTTTAAATTCGTCATGTACGTTGCTCGTTTTGTAATATTTTATACAAAAATAAATCATCAATAATTGGTTTTAAAAGAAACGAAATTAACAAATCAAATAATGATTAATCACATTTTCCATTTTATTATTTTGCAACGAAGCATTCGCCAAAAGGACAAGAAGCGGATTCCATGTTATTTCAATGACAACGTGTGGCCGGTAAATCTAATTATGTAATAAAAGTTGTTATGATAACTATTTTAGAATATATATGTATATATATTATTTTTTAATGATATTTTTATCCACTAAATTACAAATTATAATGGTTCTGTTTATTTTCATTTATAAAAACTTTGTCAATTTTTAGTATAATTTCTTGGTATGTGTTACGTCACCTGTTAATCACTCATATAAAATTAACCACGTGTGAATGCATGTAGTTATTTTCCCCATGATGGCCGAAAAGTGGGTGAGTTATGTTGTTATACAATTAAGAGAGGATGGTGTGTGGAAGTGGGTTGGTGATACTCAGGGGCTTTTCTCTGTGAAAGCTCTTCGAAGATTAACTCATGTCCCGAATGAAAACCAACATACTTTTCCGTTGGATTGGATTAGATATGTTCCTCTGAAAGTGAATATGGTGGCGTGGAGGGCGATTCTGGATAGGCTTCCAACCAAAGATGGTTTAATACGGAGAAACGTTCAGGTTAGTGACGAATTCTGCGTGTTATGCAACGAGGTTCCGGAGTCATGTTCACATCTCTTTACGGGTTGTAGTTTCTCAGATTCGGTTTGGCAGATCGTGGCTCAGTGGTGCCGTATCCCACAGGTCTTCGCATTCTCGGTTACGGACTTAGTGAATCTGCATAAAGAGCTTAATTTATCTCCTCGAAAATGTTCGGCGCTTGCAATCATAGTGCTCACCGGATTGTGGTGCATATGGATGGAAAGAAACAAGGCCATCTTCAATCAAAGACCACCGTCAATTTACCGTGTTATTCTGGAGATTAAGAATTGGAGTTTTTTGTGGTATGTTAACCGTTGTAATGATCGCTCCGTCAATTGGACGGATTGGTCTTCTTTTGCTTTGTAATGTCTCTTGTTTTTTGCGGCTGCTAGCGTCTTGTTAGTATGCCCTTTTATATAGCTCGTTGTTCCAAAAAAAAAAAATTAAGAGAGAAAAGTGGGTGAGTTATTTTCCCCATGATGCATGGCCATTTTTAGTATATAATTGTTTTTCTTATGTTTTTTTATATCTTGTTTTAATTCAAATTCAAATGTAACCCTTATGTAGCGATCTTATGGTTGATGAATGAAGAAAATCAGAAAAGTTTATCCAAGAAATCTCAATTTCCTCTCTAATTTCTTATCTAGTCATTTGATTACAAGATCCGTCCATGTCATTTATATATGTATCAGAGTTAGTATTTTTCTTTTTTTAGAAATAGTGTGAAACGAAAAAAGTAAATGGTTTATGGATATGAAAAATTATGTATTAAATGGGTTGTTTATTTTCCTGGTAGCAAACTTTGCTGAATTGTCACTATTAGTAGAAAAATTGACAGAATTTGCTACTTGTACTAACAAAGTTGCAAGAATTTGTTAGTGGCACTAGAAACTTGTCTGACTTTGCTAGTGCCAGTAGCAAACTTCCACTCTCCGTTTAACACTAGGGCATAATAAACGAAATGACAAATATTGAAAAGTGGAAGTTTGCTATTAGTAGTAGCAAAGTTAGACAAGTTTGCTACTGCCATTAACAAATTATGACAAGTTTGCTACTGCTATTAAGAAATTCTGACAAGATTGCTACTACCGGTAGCAAACCCAGTCAAGTTTGCTACCGGAAAAACTAAACTCATTTACCAAATACAAAAAGTTTCACACCCATAACGCATTTACTTTTTCCAGTTCACACTATTTCTTAAAAAAATATCAGAGTTAATATATCTTTGCAAGAATAAAATTATAAATACGGATTATCTTGTCGATGGTCTCCTAAAAACTATGTTTTCATAGGAAACGCAAGTTGAACCCTAATTGTAGTCATGTAAAACTATATCGGCCACTCTACCAATAACTAGTGTAACTTTATAAAATAATAATGTAAGTGTCAAGTGTTTCATTAAAGTCACTTAAAATTTTTTGTGTCCCGTTAAAGTCACTTAACTTTAATTAGGTGTTACGATTTTTTATATTTTTTTATAAATGTTATTATGTTATAAAATTAACTTGGACAAGTGAAACATATATGAATCTTGATGAAAGTTTGAAACACTTAATTAAATTTGAGTGATTTTAGTATGATAAAAAAAACTTTGAGTGACTTAAATTAAATAGAACACTTAAAAAATTGATTACCATTTAAAATATTCTCATAGTGGTACTGGGCTTTTCTCCTAGATTTAGATGTGTTTATGAACGGCCCAAGGCATGATCAAAGTGGGGAACATGCCTTCTTTGGGCCGGTTTTCTAACTCTTTTGTATTGGTCTGTAGGGGTTTTGGTGTGGCGTTTTATTTTCAATCCAAGGTGAGTGTGATTTGTGAGGGTCTGTCTTTTAGGGTTTCAGTATTTGATTAATAAGGATACCTCAAGTCCTCAAGCAACACACCTCGAAATAGAGATGGTTAGTTTCGTAAGGTGGGTAATCGCACATTCGCACATTATTCGTGTTCTAGTAGAAGCCTTTTTTTCATTTCTTATTTAGGTACTGTAGATCAATAAAAATATAAAAAAAAAATCTCCAAAGCTGTGAATATCTTGGCACATAGTAAAAAAGAATGTTATTATTGATTTATTGCTATATTTTAATTGAGTCATAAAATATTTGAGCCCTCTAAGTTTTGTTAAAAAGCCTATTAAAAAGCCCAAAATGGCTCATTGTTTTTATTTATGGGCAAGCAAATGTTATCATTAACACGGAAAAAAACTAGCAAGGCGCTAGTACCATACAAACAAGGAGAATCAAGATACGACTACAACAAACAACGTTTAAGTCTATGCTATATCCCCAACCCAAGTAAAGTCCCATATTGCTAATTACTAATCAAAGTTGTCTCATTGCCCCCTTTGTCTTAAGCTCCTTGCTTAGGCTGTTTTAATTAATACAATGCTTTGCTGTTCAAAAAACAAAAAAAGTGTGTAGCCAAGAAAGTTAAAAAAAAATGCAGAAACCAACCAATTTTTTAATTTAAATTCAGTGTTTCTAACACGGTTGATTTATAGTAGTAGTTTCGTAGTTTATATAGTTTATATACCGGTTAGAGGTGCAAAAACCGGTTTGAAACCCAAACCGGTTCGGTTCTCAAACCGGTTTTGACCAAAATCGGTTTTGGTCAAAACCGGTTTGAGGCCAAACCGGTTCTTTGCACGAAATCTGGTAACCGATGAAACCGGTTTCGGTTTCAAACCGAACCGGTTTGGTATCTCAAACCGGTTTGAACCGGTTTTGTATATATATTTTTTTTTAAACTTTATAAAAACTCAAAAAACATACTTTTTATTGAAAAAAACATAAAACATTACAAAAGAGAAGGAGTTCACGCATAAACGATTACAAAAGTACATAATTTTTAAAGAAAATACAAAATATTTTAACTAGATTAAACATTATTGTTGGGATAGTCGAGTTCAATCCATTGCCGACGCCGCCCTTTTTCGTTGTTTTGCTTGTCTTGCATCGGCTTCAACTTCTTCATCGGAAATTGGCCATGCCATCCCCGCCGCTACCTCATCTTCGTGTACAATCACCTCCGCGTCAATTTGACCTTCAAGATTAGAAACGTTTGGTATACGTTCCATTGCGTCCAAGTGATCCTTCAAGCAAATGCAAGTCTCGAGCGACAACGTGGTGAGCCTAGTCCTCCGAATGGATAACACCCTGCCACTAAGACAATGGAATCAATCTGCAGGTAAACAAGTTGTCAACTTCGTATGGGAGCAAATTGTCTGCCGCTACGGCCTCCCAGGAAAGATCGTTTCAGACAACGGAAAGCAATTTGCAGGTAACACACATTGCTAACGTTGAGTAAGCCACTTACCGATACAAGCTTTCCATGAAAAGCCATCTCAAACAACGAAAAACAATTTGCAGATAACCCATTCAGGTCATGGTGCCGAGAACTACAAATCACCCAGATCTTCACTTCAGTAGCTCATCCACAGGCAAACGGCCAAGTGGAAAGAACTAACAAATCAATTGTATCTGGGATCAAGGCAAGACTAGGCAAGGAAGGAAAATGATGGTTGAATGAACTCCCAAGCGTCATCTGGGCAATCAGAACAACCGAGAGGACCAGTCATGGGCACACCCCATACAGTCTCACTTTTGGTTCAGAGGCTGTCATCCCAGCAGAGATTGGTATACCTACCTTCCGAATTGAAAATGTCTCGGAGCCGATCAATGACTCAGAACTGTTGGTCAACCTGGCACTCACACAAGAACGCCGAGACATGGCAGCTATCAACGAGGCTAAGTACAAGAAGCAGATGGAAGGATATTATAATCAAAGGGTCCGAACTGTAACCTTCCGGCCCGGAGATTATGTATTCAGGAACAATGAAGCTAGCCGACAAGAGGATCAAGGCAAGTTGGGACCAACCTGGGAAGGCCCTTATCAAATCATGGAGGCACACGCGAAAGGGTCATACAAATTAGCTACAATGGATGGCAAACCTGTTCCTAGACACTGGAACGGAATGCAACTCAAGAAATGTTATCTATAAGCTAGGGGCATAGACACCCCACTTTTGTAATGTTGCTAGGCACTTGGGCATTTACTAAAGTCCCGCTTTTGTAGCTCTTTGATCAGCTGGGCATTCACCTAAGTCCCACTTTTGTAACATCATTGATCATTCGGGCATTTATTAAAATCCCACTATAATACAATGCAACATTCAGTTTTTTATGATCTTTTCTTATTATTAATATAAAGCACACAAGCAAAACTATACAAGCCGACAAACAGCGGTCGACATAGTCAGAGTACTACCCAAACTAACATGATCTTCAGTTAAAGTCAACAAACTGACCAAACTACTATCATAGGTGAGCCTACGGCCGCACCTGTCAGCTACCAGTTGGAAGGGAGTCAGCAGACGGCCAACCAGATCTCGGCATAAACAGGCCGACCCCCCACAAGGCTGGAAAGCAATATTCGTAAGATGGTTATCCGTACCGGGCTATACAGGAAAACACACTAATGGTTCATTCCTCACAGCTCTATTTTAAGTGGGTGACCAGCAGAACACCGAGTCGCCTTGGTCGAGCAGTTAACACTCGACCTAAGAGGCACTAGGAGTAAGCCTGGACCACATAGACTGAAAGACTTCAGTCAAACCTAGGTATAAACGCGCAAAAGAGTATGTCTACAAGCATAACTTCATAAATTAAGACTAACTTCGGACCGTACAACCGAAAACTATTCTAAAAAGCTAGATAAAGACAAGTTACGCTGGCCGACCAGTATCACACCGCTCGGCCAAGACAACAAGATTGACTACAAAAGTCAACACTACGACATACACCGGTCGACCACACATAAACTAAGGTGCTGACGAGCATTAACAGTTTAAACAACCGACCACAAAGACAACAACCAATACAAAGGAAAAAACTTATCATATACAGTGAAATTTGTTATTACAATACTTACATTAGCTCAGCGTTATCACAACACGGCTGAGCAACCAAGCCGACCGCTTAAAAAGCACTCGGCCAACAAAAGGCATGATGGGCCGACCTAAACACTTAGCAAACTCTGAAAAAGAGACATAATGCTAAGTCACGAAGACA
This sequence comes from Deinandra increscens subsp. villosa, assembly GCA_039602395.1. Lineage (NCBI taxonomy): Eukaryota > Viridiplantae > Streptophyta > Magnoliopsida > Asterales > Asteraceae > Deinandra > Deinandra increscens. The sequence continues at coordinate 11,813 of JBCNJP010012096.1, forward strand.
TAGCCGACCTCTTAGAGAGGCTCTCGGCCAGGGACTTAGCGGTCGGCCCAGGATCCATACACAAGACCGACTTGAAAACTTAGCATATTTTAAATATGGCAAACTCATTAACATAAGCGGTCTACCAACATAACAGTCGGCCATGCAATACGGCCGACCAAACAAGAATCCAAAATCACATTACAAGGAATCATACATACATCGTTCGACACAAGACAAACAAGTAAAACATAAAACAATTACGATACCAAATATTCATTCCATTCATCCAAAAGTTGATTACAATACTTAGAAAGGAAAGGAAATACAAGACACGAACAAATCATCTAAGTCTTTGGAACGCTGGTAGCCGACCCGGACCCCTTCTCCGCAGATTTCTCCCCACCAGGCTTGTTTCCTGGTGACAACAAGCGCTCGGACCTAGGCTTGATAGCTCGAAGGTCATCCATAGTTTTGTTAAGGCAACCTGCCAGGGCATCTAAGTATAAAAATTTTGTTTCCGAAAACTCCACAACAGCTTTCTGCAACTTGTCTTCAATATCGGGCTTGTAACATGAATTTTTCTCTTCCGCCCGACCAGCAGCAGCTTGCTCATAACCGGCAAGATAGCCGACATGCATACCCCGAGCTGAAACAACACTCTGAAGCGCACCGAGCGGTTCCATGAACTCAGTACTCTTCATCAGTCGGTCGAAAGCATAATGAAAGCCCTCCTCAATCAACCATTGACGGTCATCACCATACAGCTTGGCCTGGGCAGTCGCACCCTTATACAAACCTTCCAACCGGTCTTTATCCAACTTCAGCTTGGCCAGCTCAGCCCCATGACGCTCCTGAGCTTCTTCCTTCTCTTTACGAAGGGCCGCCAGCGATGACTCAACCTCATGGACCGACTCCCTCAAGCCGGTATTGACCTTCTCCAACAACCCCCACCTCCCCTCCCCCCCTCCCTCCTCCCATCCCGGGCGGAGGGGGAGGGGAGGGGGGTTGACTAAGTTTCGCTGATGATGATGATGATAATAATGACGACGACAATGATGATATCAAGTTTAAGTGAGATAGATTTAAGAGTAATGGTTGAACCAAAAATGGTCCAAAATGGAAACAAATCGAGTTCTTGTTCTGGACTGAAACGGGTTTAACACAACTCCAAATTTTGATCTGAATTGAAAAGACACAGATGATTTTTTTAACTATAAATTTGGATCACTGACAGGGACATTACTTACCCACCCGATCATCTCTAATCCCCATCAGAATGAAGCACACCATATGCGAGAAAACCTCATGACACAATCTGAACCCCTATTTATTTTTTGTCACAGATATGACTTGAACCCAAGACCTCCCACTTTAATGTATTTGGGTATCTCACCTTAACAATTAAGCTAGGTGATGACGTGGGTCCGGTCCGGCCAAATATCAGGAACCATCCCTCATCAGGCCGAACCAAGCACCCACTCTAGGTGTTACACGACCTACTTGAGTCGGCCGCACGGCCACCTCGAGTAGCAGGAACAGGCAATGATTGGAACATCATCAGCCAATCATGCGCCGCTTTACCCAAAATGGGACTGTAGGCTACGCACCTACTGCGCCCGCCCATACCGTTAGCCGCCAGGGGCATTAATGACGCATCAGACAAAGGTAAGTCACTATAAATACCCCCCAACCACTTGGGGGGAAGGACACTTAATCCCTCCGGACTACAACTAGCTCCGGCACTGAAACGTCTCTTCTGACCGCACGGCAGAGTAGACACCCCCATTCCCCACACACACATCCTTTATTCACGAGGGTAGACCTGGGATGGCAATGATGCGTCTGTCAGTCCCAGTCTGAGCCGGAGGATAATCTCCCTCCTATGTTCTAACTCTCCCTTCGTGACAGGTATCTTAGGCGACAGTACCGAAGCAACCAAGGCGCTCCAGGCCGGAGCGGCTTGACTCTCCAACTTCCCAGAAGCCCTTTGCCCCACCGGACCGGGCTCCCCTTCAACCGCCCGGTCGTGGGCCAAGGTTTCTACACTAGGAAACATTGGTAAAAAATAGAGATGCTTAATCTTGCTTTTATTGTTGTTTTATTATTTACTAAAGTTTAAATACGTGTACATGAGCGTGAAAAATACGTGTGTATGAGTGTGAAAAAGGGTGAACTAAAAGTGAAAAACAAAAAAAAGAGATGTGAAAACGTGCTTACCTACACGTCTTTTCATCCTTTCCAACTTTGCATCTTTATTGATATAAATATAAATATTAAATAAGCTAAACTAATGAATTTTAGCTAAATTCACTTTAAGATTCTTTAATATATATTGGCTAAATTATCATACATACTTTTATTTATAATTTAAACCATAACTTTAGTTTGTCATCCCTGCGAAGATGTGCTAATTGTCATTTCATTCTCTCCTATATATTTAACCTGGAATGATCAGGTTCTCACAGTTTTGCCTTAACAAGTTGTAAATAAATGAACCAAACCGAGCAGAAAAAAAAAATTGTTCATATTTGTTTGTTTAACATTAACAAGTTTATGAACACTAATGA
>JBCNJP010012097.1:0-14357 GCA_039602395.1 Deinandra increscens subsp. villosa
TTTTCACTCCTGTTATCAGCCTTGCCTTCTCTATCCACTTTTGGTTTGGTGCACTCTCTGGCATAGTGCCCATACTCATTACAGTTGTAACACCTCAGATTTGCCTTATTAAAACTCAACTTTATTCCCTTTCCACCATTCCAGTCCTTCTGTCCCTTCTTTGCCATGTACTGCCTAGCTCGTAGGGCAGACATTCCCATCTGATAAGATATATCCATGCGCTCTAAATCATCGGGGTTCACTTGATTCACATCATCCGGTGACAGATCCGTGGGAAGAAGGGAACCTGCAACGAGTGCCTGATAGCAACTCATAATTCCCACCCCAAGGGCAAAGCTGGGATCTTTAGTCAAGGTATTTACATCCAGAGAAACAATGTTTGATTTTCCAGATGAACTTGACCCAGTGGCTTGTGCAATGAATCCCATTGGGGTTGATGGTGGATCAACTGGAGCGACAGCTGGCTGTGAAATGAATGCTTGGTTTAGTTGATTCACTAATGCTCCATTGCCAGTTTTTCTTGCCCTCTTCTGTTTCTTCTCCTCGTAGGCCCTGATGGTGGACATGAGCTCATTTAGGGACGAAGTGGACATTTCCACAGTCTTCTCGATCAGTTCAATGGTGCTGTCCCAATTAGGTGGAAGAGAGTTAACCAGCTTTCTGTTGACCTCTACTTGAGTGTATGTCACTCCAGCATCTTTCATCCCAGTGACTATCTTGATGAAACGTTGAAGCAGAGACTCAATGTTTTCACCAGGGATATAGTTAAACTCATTGAACATTTCCCTCAGATTCTCTTTGCGGGATTCTTTCATATCATCATTTCCCTCGTAGGCAGCTATAAGGGCATCCCACAGAGTCTTAGCTGAGGTGTATTCTTTGAAAGCTTCAGCAACTTCAGGGGATAAAGCCATGGTCAGGGCAGCCAGTGCCTTTCTATCTCGTTCAACTCTGTCCCAGTCATCATCAATCCAATCCTTCTTGGCTTTAGGAACAGGTGGTTGACCCTGTTCTCCTGGAGTAGATGGAACAAAGTCTCCCACTTCGATCGATCGCATGATCTTAGCATCATTGTAATTGACGTAGTTGACGAACCTATACTTCCAGCTCATGAAATCCTTGCCAGACATCAGACGTGGCGGTCTGGCAGATGTTCCGATTTTAGAGTCCATTTCCAGAGTGACACTCGACAGGTTCGACATGTCGTAGGCCATATCTTCAGAATCGAAAAGGGTTTACTGCCGAAAAGGCTTGATCGAAAAGTGGTTCTCGGCTGAAAAGAGCTGATCGAGAAGTACTTTTCGATCGGGAAGGAGACTGATCGAAAAGTCTAGTACCGATCGAAAAGCAATGAATGGATCGAAAAGTCTCGAAGGGGACTTTTCGATCAATAAGCACAGTGGATCGAAAAGTCACAGGGGACTTTTCGATCAAAAGAGGCTGATCGAGAAGTCACAGGGGGACTTCTCGACTGAAAGGGGCGGATCGAAAAGTCTCTTAGGGGACTTTTCGATTGAGAGTACTGATCGAGAAGTCACAGAAGGGGACTTCTCGATTGGAATTGCAGGTCGAAAAGTCACTTAGGGGACTTCTCGACTGGGATGGACTGATCGAAAAGCCACAGAGGGGGCTTTCTCGATCCGGTGAAGCGACAGAAACAGGATTTTTCGATCAGGGGCCTGATCGAAAAGTATAGGCAGGGTCGAAAAGTCTTTAAACACGCACAGAACACCACGAATCTTCTGTCTTGTCTCGTAACCTGCACAAAACACCTCCGAATGCGCTAAAAGCTGAAAATCACCAAAAACTCAAAACGTTAGTACTCAAAAACTTGAATCTGATATCGCGAGAGCCTCGAAACTTGCGTTTCTTGGCTCTGATACCAATTGTAAGGATCAATTTAAACCCTCACGCGATATCTAGACTAGTGAAACCGTGCGGAATCCGGTTTAACTAGGTGATTCAAGGATAAACACAATAAACAATAACCGAAAAGTATAAGCACAAGAAAAACACAAACCGATTGAAGAACAAACACTTGTATTGATTACTTGCAACTGCTTACACCTTAATCGAAATTCTAAAGAGAATTTCGATGTCACCTTCACACACCAAAAGACTAGCAACCCTAACTAGACAATATGAGGTCCTATATATAGTTGAGATTGACTTGGTAAACAAGTCAATCTCATTAGGAAATTTCGAAAACCCTTAGGCCCACACTAATAAAATCGGACCTAAACCCCACAATAGCCTACCCAAGTTAGCCCAATTACATTTACAAGCTAGCCCAAAAACACTAAACAAGCCCAAATCCATCTAATGCAAAAGCCTCAATTTTCAGGTCTCTACAGACAGTTTAGTCGGTCAAACCGACTTATGACTTCTGTTGACCACCTGGTTTCTCGCGTATTGCCTGCAAAACCTCTCTCCCCAGGCGATACACCTGGAGACTCCTTTTCAGCACTTCTTCTTTATTTTCTCTTGTTTTAATCCTCCGCTTCGCTCTAACTTCCTTGTTGCCACAGGACTTTATTAGAATCCTACAAAAACATATAAAACACATAGATAAAGACTCAAGGACTCACTTAACTAAAAACAACTAAAACAAAAGACAAATTAACTTAAATTGACCCAAATATATAAAGAAAAGACCCCGGAAATGAGATGTGTTTGCAACACATCAACATCTTTCATTAATAACAAGCCGATAGGCATTACATTACAACCCAATCGGGTGAAGGAAAACAACATAACAAAGCCCTATCTATACAGGGTCGGAATTAGTAGAAGCAGTAGGTCCAACATGAGTGCTGCTCGTCCCAAAAGATGGTTCGACTTGATAATCAACATCAGGGTCGACAGCCTGAAACTCCGCCCGAGTCTTGTTCAAGCACTCAGACAAGCTGTCGAGATATTTGTACTTGAGCTTGGCATACTCAGCGGCCGCTCTCTTCAGTTGCGCATCGGTGTCGGGCCTATAGTATTTACCCTCAGCCACAGGTTTCCCGGTTGCAGCATGCTCAAAACCAGCAACAAAACCCAAATGGGCCCCCCCGCCTCATAACGGCACTCTGAAGGTTACCGAGCCTTGTCTTAAAAGGCCGACTTCCAAGCAGCCGACCGACAATGAATGATGGCCCCTCTTCGACAAACCATTGCCGGTCATCACCCAGTCCTTCGCCTGGGTCTGCGCACCCCTATACAAATCCGAAAGCCGATCTTTTTCGATCCTCAACTTTCGAGATCAGCAGTTAACCCCTTCACTTCGGCCGTGTGACGAGCAGTGTCGTCGTCACAACGCTTCCGAAGATCACCAAGGGTAACCTCATGCTCCCTCGCCGACTCCCGGAGGGCAGCAATAGCTTCAGCATCGGCCTGTCTCCCAGCCTTGAGATCGGCAACCTCTTTCTCTAAGGCCGAGGCCTTATTAGGGTCGACACTGGCGTATGTTATCCTTAGGTCACCGATCTCCTTCTTTAGTTTCCCAACCTCGGCCCTCTTGGCCGCAACACGAGACTTTAGGCTGGTGACACTCTTCTCCATCCTAGCGTTGCGTCGAACCATGCCAATGCCAGCGGCATAAGCACGCGTAAGCTTAAAGGTCGCCCTTCGGCGGGCTTCTTCCGGCGTCTCTTTGTCAAGCTCGAGACGAGTACCAGCCGGGATACTCAAGCGGGCGAACTCTCGGCACAACCTGGTAGAGTCAAGCCGAGAGCCATTAGTAATCTGCCAGTCCGGCACGAACACCTGCCCGGCAGTACCAGCATCGACCTCCTTAATAGGTGATGAAGCGAAGTCGCTATCATCCACGATGAAGTGGTCAGCCTTCGACGCTGAAGCACGTGCAGACCGCCTCAGTTGGTCGAGTACTGCCTCCCGACCAGTATCAGTAAATTGAGACCCTTGGGCCTGCAAATCAAGGACAAAACTGTCAAAATCATCAGACAGTCGAGAACCATACAGAGGAGAGGGAGAGATACTTACACTAGCCGCAGCAGCGTCGGCTTGTCTTTTTCTCTTATCCGTAAGAGAAATCTGCCCCTCCTCCGGCTCCTCCCCATCTCCCCCACCCAAGGACAAAATATCGACTTCGGCATCCGAGGCCTCATCACGAAGCCTAGTCGATTGCTTCCCAGCGGACAGACCCCTGCGCACCGCCACGTGCTTTTGCCGGACGGCTGCTCTCGGTCCCCTCGGTCTCGACCGCAACATCAGAGGCCTTCCTTTTGCGAGGGACCTTGTCCTTCTTCGTCTTGCCAGTCTCCTCGTCGACAAGGACGTTCGTCTCACCCCCTAAGGCAGAACCAATCAAAGTCCGACCACCGTCGGATATGGTGAAATCTTCATACCGACGACCAGTAGTCTCGTCGACAGGGCTCCTTTCGCCCTGACCCAGGGGCTTGCTCCCTTGAAAAACGTCAGACGGGTCGTCCAAAGTAATGAAGTCCAGGATATCCATATCTGCACAAGAAAATAAACAAGGTTAGCAAAACCAGTAAAAGAAGAACCAACAGTCAAAGAAAAGAGCGACAGGGTATTACCCCGACCCTCAAGAGTAAAACATGGTTTCTCCGTCGTCGACAACCAGTTGCGACTCAAACCAGTCACTATCAATACCCTCTCAGGGTACTTCTTCAAAGGAAGCCTAAGACCTGTAAGCCGCCTAACCGTCTCCATATCAAACTCCAACTCAGGACGCTTCCGTCTCTTCACCTTGGTCGACTTCCAAGGAAGGTCGACACCCATAATCTTGTCCGAAATGAAAAAGAACTTATCCTTAAAGTCCTTCAGGTTAGTCGGCAACCAATCTAGATAACAAGGGCTGACAGACCCGTCCTCGTATTTTTCCCGACGCTGCTCAAAACAAAACCAATCCCCCTGATGGTTTATTCTGTAAAACCGATGGAAGACGCCGGATGTCGGCTCCGACCCCAAAGCCCAGCAAGTCGCCTCGAAGTGGGTCACCCTCAGAATGGCATTCGGATGCAGTTGACTAATATGGACCATGTTATGCTTCAAGACACTTATAAAGAATCTGGTCAACGGGATACGCAACATGCCGACGCTAAAAGACTTAGTATATAAACCGACCATATCATCAGGAGGATTCCTAATGGACTGTATAGACGTCGGAAGGGTGGGGTCCAGCTTGTCCGAAATACCGAAGCGCTCACAATGCTCATCTAGCTCCGCTTGGGTAAGCGAAGATCTAAAATCCCTAATCCCTAAGGGCGCCATGAAGAAAGGAAGGAAACTATAAAGAGCAAGAGAAGGAGAAACGTACCGGAAGAAATGAGGAAGACGAGGCACAAATGCACTAGAAAGGAGTCGAAAACCGAAGCAGAGGGATCTGTTAAAGGAGGTAGATTGAGAGTGAAATTTCGCGGTAGTAAAAAATGAAAGTAAAAAAGGGTATTTATAGGCAAAAACCCTAATCGACGGTTGAGTTACCACCCGTCCCATCACATACCGTCACCCAAGCCCACAAGAGGCCCAACACGTGTCCACAGCTGTCATGCATTAGTGTTTGACAGGTGTCGGCCAAGACACATGGCCGACACCGCAATCTAGAAGCAGACGGACAGTTTTTTTTCTCTTAGTCCGATAGTGATGTCCAGACCACCACATACAGGACTGGGGGGCTGATGACGTATGTCCGTGTCGGATGATGTCACGAGGAAGTAGACACACGCATCCGACCCAAAACACTACAAGTCATGAGTGTCGGCCTCGCAACCTGCCAGCCGACAGGCAACGCAAGAAAGAGAGTCGGCTCTCGTCAGGGTCGACACACAATGTATGTCAGGGGTCGACTACAAAGGAGTCGACCAACCATCCGCCCAGTGTCGGCTAAATGGCACATACGGTAGCCAACACTCGAGCACGACAAGTCCGAGACGGACACCACAGACCAAACGCTCCCACAACGGCAGGTCGGCGTGCCGACACCCAACCTGACTACACATTTAGTGCGATTACCCAAAATGTATACTGCAGAAACTTGGTACAGTCCAAGACGCAGACCTGCAGCCTACCTCCTTTGGGCAATTAGCATTAATGACGATACAAGACAAAGGTTGAGGGTTATAAATACACCCCAACCACCAGGTTAGAATTCATTCATTGCGCTTAGCTTCGACTTGATTACACTTAATCTCTCGAAACGCATACTTATTCTCACGCCCGAGCTTGGTCGCAGGACACCCTGTCCTGCCCTCCAAGAACAACGGTGTTTCTTTGTTTTGCAGATAACAGCCGAGCCGAGACCCTCCTGACCGAAGGCTGACTGTTCTCTCTTATTTGTAGTCATCCTATCGGAGTAGTTCGTCCTAGACTTTGGTCTATCCAGCCACTCTCGGTAGCCCGATTCTACAGAATCTTTTGGCCATTGTATTCTAATCGTTCAAAGAAAAACTGGTGATGCTCAAACTTATGCTTTGATGGATGCAAGAATGAAAGCTGCGTCTCATATAAGCTTCTTGAGATGAGTGAAAATCATACAACATTTAATGCAATAAAAATAAAGGAGGGTGTAACTTCACCTATAAACCGAGGCCAAGTTCTATGATTCTAGTGTTTATGATTTCTGGGATTCTATCACTTACTAATAATGGATATCCTAATACATACCTCATATGGAATGATATTATTTAGAGAACATAATGACGATTTCAAAGAGACAAGATAATAAGGATTATGACAGTCTATTTATTGGAAGGTGAAATTATCATCTTCTACATTGAAAACTCCAATCACACACACACACCATTAGTTAACTCATAATTTAAGTACATTCAAATCAAAATAATGATTGGCACCTGTGGGCATTTCCATAGGGTAATGTTCTGAAAAATCACTCGCTACTGGAAAGTTTCATTAGCATATAAAGTCCCGGGTGTGCCGTTGATCTCAATTATCTGACCTTACGCCAAAAATCAACATAATTGAAGTATTAAGTACTAATTTAAAAGAAAAATAATTAAAACATTCACAATATGGCATGAAATCGCACCTTTGGTGATTATTGGTGACTTTGTGTTTGAATACAGCAGGCAAACTCATTTGATAAACCACACCCTCATCTTTTAATTTTTGAAGTCGTGTATATTAAAATCAGTACAAAAATGTGAGTATATGAACTCATTTTTGTAATTAAACAAAGCCTTTGATTACTGGAATCAAAGTATCAAACCACACACTTGTCAGCAACACGCATGGTACCAAGTAATTATTTAAGGATAATCAGAAACTTAAAACACCAGGGGAGTCTAAACATGAAAGAAAGCTTCAAAAGTTGTGAACTATTTATGTGCCTTCAATAGGACACTTAATGATTCATATTCTCATTCTTTCTTTCCGATCCCATGAGACATGTTATAGATTCCTCGTCCCTGTAAAACAAATATGCAAAAACAACAGTTACTAATAAACGTGAAACATGGGCTATTTTAAACTCTTAACGGGACAAACATGTTGAAAGTGGCCGGAAGTGAATTTTCAAACATAAAACATCCTAAATCACTATAATCAGAGAAGTATATATCTCTTGAGATCATACAAACTGTGTGATAATATTAATATATGGCATTCCTTATATATTATGCAACTTCAAAATTATGGATATACTGTGTTTCAAATTGAAACTTTCAATCCGCCCCTGCCCATTAGTCCATTAACCTACCCTCTGACTCAACCATTTAGCAAAAACTCAGAGTAAAATAGCAGGTATGTTGTTTTGGATCAGAGGGGACAGATTTAGTGAGTATGTGATTTGTGTTTAGGCATCATAGGAATTCACGGATAGAAACAAACAGGATTAGTATGAATGTGTTGTAGGATTGTTTAAGAGAAAGTAACAGGGAGAGGATTTTAGAATACTGTAATACATTGATGTCGAGATTGTTATAATTACAAGGCTGCAATGGCTATATATACATGTTTATGTCGGTGGAGATCACAATAACTGTCTCTTAACCGACTTTACCTAACTGCCATTGACTTATACAGGATTTTGACCCGTATTCATAGTTATATAATTACATACTTATAGTTGTCACATAAACATAATAATACTAATAATACTTATGCTTAATTTAAGTCTAACAATCACCCCCCTAAATTAAGCATCATTAAACTCGGGGTCTTCAATCTATCTTGCTCCTTTCATAAATATCTTCCAGGGACCTTGTTAGTCTTCCATTCTCCTTCTTCAGAGCTGCTGCTGTTTCCACAGTTTTCATACAATTTCATCCAAACTTCTGTAGCCTCTTGGGACAGCTTCAAACTCAGCTTCACACCTTTCATATACTTCTTTCAAACTCTTGTAGCCTTTAGGAACGATCTTCATTTTCTTGATCATCAAAGTTGTGCAGAAACTTTGATTTTTCAGCTATGCATCTTTGCCTTCAAGTGATATGCCGAAACCTTCAAGCATTTCAGACATTTCTTCATTTTTCTCTTTCATTTGCATTCCCTGCGTACTATCATTCCTGTCTGTACTGCTGCTGTCATCCAGATTATACACACCCGGATTGTTTGCTTCTTTCCCAGTTATGACAATTTTGCCCTTCACGGCCTTGATTCTTTCTGATCTGCTTCAGCCTTGGCCTTCTTGTTTCTTGGCCTCATGGAGATGTGCCTTGGGTCTTCAAGTTGAACATTCAATCTTCCTTTCTTTATGAACATTGTAATACCAGTCTAACACTTCCAAATACTTCAAGTATATGATTCTGAATTTCCTTTCCAAACATCCTGTCAAAACCAATCAGACTTGTTACTTCCTCCCACTTCTTACTTTCAGTCACTTTTCCATAACCTCCCATTGATTGTACAATGACATAGAGATCAAACAACTCTATCCATTGTCCATTGCTGAGTTTAGGGGGTATGGGCCTTTCATTGACAATCTTCAAGTAATCTTTGATAAACCATTCAATTAATTCCCTAAATTCCATTTTAAGAGCATCTTTGTGATTCTTGAAGATATCATAGATCTGCATCATGTCAAGAAAAGTGACACAATCTTGAATGCTTGACACAAATCTTGATCCACTACTCTCACCTTCTTCATACTTTTCTGTTTTATCCAAGTTATCTATCATCTTTACCATCTGTCTTGATTGCTTCAACCTTTTCCTTCTTTTTTTCTGGATTTCCTCCTCTATGTGTTCATCTAAGGCATCGAAATATTTATTCAAGTATGTTTGTTCTCTACCATTACTACCACTTGACTCATCTTCAGTTTGTTCATCTAACTTTCTTTTTCCTTTTGCATCAGATTCAAACATATTCTTAATCTTACAAACATCTCCTTCATAAATAATTTCAAAACCTTGTTTCTTTAACTGATCAGGGCTTAAGACATTCCTATCCAAAGATGGGACATACTTAACAGATTGAATGAGGAACTTTGATCCAGAAAAATTGATTTCAGTATTCCCAATCCCTCTAACAAACAGAAAATCATTTTCCTGTGTTCTAGTTTCTACACCGAAGGCTCTTTTGAAATTTGTAAACAAGTATTTGTATGGTGACATGTGATCAGGGAAAGATGGGTTGACATACCATATATCAGACCAACCTTTGTATTGTGTTCCCATCACAATCACATCCCTTCCCTCCAATCCGATTTTATTAAAATTATTGAACTTTTTGGCCTTACAGAAATCTTGAGTGTGCCCGAAATTTTGACAGTAGAAACACATGATCTTGTTCTTCCTTTCATTTCGTTTTTTCTTTTGTACTGCAGTGAAACCATGAACCTTCATTGTTTTGATCCCTTTCCTTCTGTTTTGCTTGCTGTTCTTCGCAAGATCTTCCTGGTACAACTTTAAATTCTTCAATCTTCTTTCAACCTCCATCCGGCCTTGATCAACATCCTTCTTGGGCAACCGCCCTTGTGATCGAAATTGATTCCTTTCCTGATCAATTTTCATTCTGCCTGGGGTTAAGATTTCGAATCTATTCTGGGTTCTTATCGGGTCAGAACAATGGTGTTCATCGGTTTTTGGTTTCATTTTTCTGGGCGGAATCGTGTAAGGCTTGGATCGTAATCTGCGCTCTGATACCAAGTGTTGTTTTGGATCAGAGGGGACAGATTTAGTAGTATGTGATTTGTGTTTAGGCATCATAGAATTCACGGATAGAAACAAACAGGATTAGTATGAATGTGTTGTAGGATTGTTTAAGAGAAAGTAACAGGGAGAGGATTTTAGAATACTGTAATACATTGATGTCGAGATATTGTAATTACAAGGCTGCAATGGCTATATATACATGTTTAATGTCGGTGGAGATCACAATAACTGTCTCTTAACCGACTTTCACTAACTGCCATTGACTTATACAGGATTTTGACCCGTATTCTAGTTATATAATTACATACTTATATTGTTGTCACATAAACATAATAATACTAATAATACTTATGCTTAATTTAAGTCTAACAAGGTAGAACTCACAATGAGAAATAGACAAGAACCTGTTAGAGCAAGTGGGATTGCAACCGAAGTGAGCTTGTCCATTGGACCTTTCAAATGGGTGTGTTTGTGCATGCTTTGGAACAATAAAGTGGATGGCATGTAGATTATGATCAAAAACATCTTTAGGCCATGGTTTCATCATTTGCATTGAGGGGCATATGATTTTGCAGCCTACAACAAAAGTATAGCTACAAGTTATTCACATTAGTAATCATATAGATAACCGAATCAAACACACTATTCAATTTCATAATAACTACACAGAGAATAATCAATATCCCATTGCTAAATAAAATAATCCCTAAAGTATAGCTACGATTCCATACATTTTTTTATCAAATTGACAACAAATTATAGGTTATTTAAATAAAAAAACAGATTGCTAACTAACTAATGTAACTTATTGTAATCATAAAAAATGCTAGTTATTTTTTAAAAGGTTAAAATTTTGGACAAAAATTGTTATTTAAAGCAACTTGTAAATTAACCATATTCTGTTAAAGTATTCACCTCTCAAATCCCTACAACTATAAAAACATAAAAAAAAGGTTTTATCTCTTTCTGTAAACGTCCATATGAGATTGAAACGGTAAGAATTAATTAATAAATACATTTTTAAAGCAAACAATAACGTTCGAAAGTCCATGGTTCCACACCTAAAAGGTTGAGTACCATCTCATATTTGTCACAGTTTATGGGCACATCGAAATGATTGGACTAAAGTAGTCAAATACTAACCATATTCCTCTTTTATATTTCTGCTCCCACAACTAATCTAGAGCTGGTGCAATAGCAGCAAGTTGTTCTTTGATGGTTCATGAAGTCTTCTCAGGCTGCATATCAAAACATGGGAAACAAAATAGGCATCCAAGATTAATAGAAAAATTCAAGCAAATAAAAGTGGCATTTACTCACAATCCCAAAAAATCTCTCCAAATAATCGCAACAATCTATTGTTTGTCATATTTGCCAATTAGAACATATTCAACACTGTTCATATAAGCATAGAAATACAAAAGAAAATTTGAACACAGTTATTTAATAGAAACATATAGCTCCTAAAATCTAAGTTTAGAAAAATCGAATATGTCCATTCAAAATTCGTGAATATTACAAAAATTCATACAAAATCTGTGTTGGAGATTAAAAAAACTAATAAAAATTTGGGATGAAAAAGTATACATATTAGATAAAATATCGACAACTTATCACAAAAAACCAAACAAAACTACTGGAACGAATCAAAACTGCAAAGGCTGAATCGAAACACATACCTTATTTTTCGTTAGGCTTCCTTCCTTAAACCTCTACCTGCGTAGACATGAATCTGTTGATACATGGTCCTGATCGTCATGTGAGTATCGAATACAAGACGAAGACATGAAAGATTAGGTCTGGCCGAACCTTGGCCGAACCTGGAGTACGAACAGGACTCGAACAGGTCCGAACCTGAGGTTCGGACCAGTGAGATTCAATGTGTATCAATAGTTGTCTTGTAATAGATTTGAGGAGTTTTTCGTGTCATATCTTCTCTGTGTACTCTGTGATCATCTTAGTGGTTAATACAAGGAATTTGTATTTACTCTTTGCGTTCCATCTAGTATTACATTGATTTCATAACGATTAAGTAGACGATCCACACGCTCAAGCATTCAAGTGGTAACAGAGCATTTGGTTTGCTCTACTGGTCGGAAATCACTGTTTCTCGGAAGTTTTGACTCAAAATTCACGTTTTTGCGAAAATGTCATTCATTTTTGAGTTTGTTTGATCTTCTCGTGTGTGCTTCTTGTAAAAAATTCATTCCTAATTCATTTCTATCGAGTTTGCTTGGATTCTTGTTGAAAATTCCAGTAAAAACACTCAAAATTGAGAAAATGGTGTCGAGTGAGCTTGGTCTCGTCTGAGGTTCGGACACCTACGGAGTAACCGCTCCGAACTCCAGGTTCGGACGGAGTTCGTTGTTTTATTCTAGTTCGGTGAGAGTTCGGTGAGGTTCGGTGGGAGTTCGGTCCACGTTCGGACATCGTTCGGTCTTGTTTCTGTTTGATTGTCCGAAGGCCCAGCTCGGAGGGAGTTCGGCCATATTCAAGTTCGGAGGAGGTTTGGACGAAGTTCGGAGTGAACAGTAACTAGCTTTTTCAAAATGTCCAATTTTCAAGCGTTTGCAGCCTTTCAAAATTTGGTTCAGACTACGATGCAAACAATGATGAATTATGATAATGAAATCGGAACAAGTCAGAAAGTTCCTAAAATTGCTCAAACTGGAAGATTATCATAGTTGGATTACACGGTTTGAAGCATATGTTTCTGCAAATGATATTGATATGTGGTTGTCATATTCTGAGCAGTATGTTTATCTTAAAGGTGAAGACGGGGAACCAATTCTTCCAAGAAAGCTTTCAGGAGAACAAAAGAAAGCGTATCAAGCTGAAAAGAAGGCATATGGTACTTTAACAATGGCATTGCCTACAGATTTATTACATCAACTCTCAAGTAACTACACAACAAAGAGTTTGTGGGATGCTTTATGAAAGCGATGTGAAGGTAATGACCAATATAAGAAAAGTCGACAAAAGGTGTTGAAGAAGGAATTTGATAGTTTCAAGCATTATCAAAATGAATCAATTCCAAATCTAATTGCAAGATTTGCTCATTTAATGAGTGAAATGAAGTTAGTAAATCTTACAAAAGATGAAGCGGATAAGAAAGAAAAGATTTTGGAAGCTTTACCACAGAAATGGGAAAATTATGTGATGATGGTCAATCATGATAAAGATTTTTCAAAATTGTCATTTAATGATCTTCAAAGAATCCAAGCAAGGGATATGGAGTTAAAGGTGAATAAGTCACTGCCTGAGCAAATTCAAAATCCTGCAGTATATTATGGTAACAATGATTACGGACAGTCATCCTCGCCATAGTGAAATTTAGGCTTCATGTTCAACTGAAATACTTAACACCAAAATATGTGTTAAAGAATGATTAAAAGTTCAATTAAAAATTAACCCAACACTGTCGAAATAGAAGCTTTGATTAGGAATTTACGAATAATGATGTGAAATAAGTACGTTACAGATTGATGTGTACAGTGTCATTGATTATGTAAGAAGTCCTAATAATACGAAAGGAATAGAGATCATGTTCAACATGTAATGAATTTATGGAAGATGAAACGATGGTTACCAGTGGTTTTCTTGCTCCGATGCTATTCAAAGAAAGTACTAATGATGATTAAGATAGTCCTATTGGTTGGAGGAGGCGCCATCGTCGGCGGTTAATCTCTCACTCTCGATCGATAGAGAATGGCAGAGTGGAAACTAATTAGGGCAGAAATCTCCCAGAAGATGAGATCCAAATTAGAGATTGTAGACAAGAATTTCAACACATGTTTCATAAAATATGCATAATCGAAAAGTTAGCATACCAGAGACTTAGGGCAAAATAGGATCGATGAATTACCAGATCGGAGCACTTAATGAGGCCTTCGAGGCGAGAATCATTCTTAATATTAAGACGGTGGAATTAAATGCGGCCAGACCAAGGGAGAGAATCCGGTTCAAGCAAGCGGCTGATCTTGTCATTATACACATCAACGGCCAACACCGTGTGCGGCGTCTCTGACATCAACGTCTCGCACAAATGTGAGCCGATAAATACTCCAGCACAGATCAAACATATCATCTTTGGCTGTATCGTATTTCTGTCCAGATCTACCCTCACCGCCGTCCTTGCCATCTCTCAAAAGCTCTGCACGTATATCAATAAGTGTAGCGTCGGGATCCGATCCGGCGTCGACGGGGAATTTTGGGGGAACAGGGAGAGAGAATTCGGGGGGGAAACGCAGGAATGTTTGGGGGGCGGTATGGAAAGGA
>JBCNJP010012098.1:0-14357 GCA_039602395.1 Deinandra increscens subsp. villosa
TTCTTAATAAGAATTATCATATCTACTTTTCGGACAAACTTAATTCGTTGAATTCGATAATTAATCTTTATAGGTTATTCAGTGTTTCAAGTGATAAATGTATAAAAAATATTATTTTTTTAATATTTAATTAGAGACTTTAAATAGTAAAAGGAAAACACTATTAAGATATAACCTGTAATCGTAAGTTACTACTGTGCCTCACTTATAATTAATGTTCGAAACCCGTTTGGCGTAGCTTAAACCACTGATTTGTTTATTAGTTTCAAGAAAGTGGCGTAATTAAATAAATTCATTATTCATGGATGGATGATTGGAGGAATTGGTGCGTCAAATAGTTTAGACGGTTAATATTTAGATCAAATAATTGAAAGCTAAAAAGATATTACTTTATAGTAGACTAGGTTAGTAACCCGTAACTATACGGGTTGACTTTTGGTTCATAAAATTAGATAAATTAAAGAAAAAAATTATGAGAGATTTAAAATTTAAGTTTAGAAATTTTAAAAGATTTGAAAGTTTCATTACATTAATTAGAAACTTAGATTTTATTAAATGAAAGATTTAATTTTATATTTGGAAAGTTGAAAATAATATATTGAATTAATTTTTAAAATTTATATATTGATTTAATCTAGTGTTGACATGTGGACATGATGATGTGGAGGCTTTAAAAAAGAGCCATGTGGCAACCATTTTATTGCTTTATTAGGATTAAAGATATATAATATATAATATATAATATATAATATATAATATATAATATATAATATATAATCTATATATATATATAATAAAAGAAAAGTTTTTGGCATCACAAATTGCCATGTGGCACCACCACATTCATTCTCAACAATTTTTCCGCCAATTCTCCTAATTATAGAAGTGATTTGTATTTCCAATTTTTTTTATTGCATTATAAATTATTTAATAACCAATTATTTAATTACTAAAGATATAAAAATATATAATTGTCGTAAATTATGATTGTAAGTATAGTTTTTTTTTAAAAATAAGTCACCCGTGTAACACACGGGGATAAAAAAACTAGTATATAATATATAATCTTCCTCTTCCTATTCTAATAAACAATTACAATTGTTAACACTTGTCAACAACGCTAGAATCATTCTCACACAAATTTTCCCTCCCAAATCTACTCCCTAATAAATTCTTTTTTTTGGAAATTATATCCCTTATAATCATGATATATTTTTATTTAATTATATTTATGAATTATGACAATTATATATTAGTTTACATCTAATTTTTATTTAAAATTCTTTTTTAAACTATTATTATTTTCATTTAATAAATATTTAAAAAACTTATAAAATAGAGATTTATTTACCGTGTTTTACAAATATAATTGAGCAAATCATATTTAATATTATAATTATTGAATAACTAATATTGTTTTACAAATCCAATCAACATTGTGGATGATACTATTTATAGAGAAATCCGTTAACGATAAAATTTATGTTCTTAATATCCAATATTAAATAGTTTTTCTATCATATCAAATGATTCATGTTCATTCAAATTGGAAATTTTAAACATCATGACTGATACAATTGTACGTTTTCTAATATATACCAAGATAAATATTTTTTTTATTGATTTAACATTATAATATTCTGATTATAATTTAGACTTTAAACTCAACAATTAGAATATGTTCATTATAATTTTGATAAAATATTATACTCACCTAACTTTCTATCGAGACTTAAAGTCTCAAGTTTGTCAAATCATAAGTTAGTGTTAGTCGCTATTCAGGGTTGAATTGTTTTTCTAACAACCATTTTTAAAGATGATCATGTTTATGTTGTATTTTTTTCCAAATATACAAGTAGAGATATGCTCTAAATATTTTTTTATGAAGAAGATAAAGTCACCAATACCATATTATGAATTATAACTTTATTAAATGTAATATAATACGTTATTCGGGTAATAAAACGAGTATGCATGAATTATCAATTATATATATTTTCTAATGATTTAACCCGTATAACCCTTTACCCCCAAAAAAAATGATTTAACCCGCATAACATACGGGTTCTATACTAGTATATAATATATAAGGTAAAAGATCCATGTAGACCCCTTATTTTTTGTAGACCCCGTAGACCCCTTATAAAACTCAATAAAACTCACTAAAACTCACTAAAAATAAAACTCAGTTTTGTTAATTTAGTTTTTTTTATTTGCGATAAGCTTTTAAGAACAAAAAAAGACAATTAAAAAAAAGAAAAACGAAAAACATTAAAAATTGAACATTTTAAGACAATGAGTTTTAAAAATCAATGAGTTTAAAACTCAATAAACTCAATAAAACTCAGTGTTGCGTTTAAAACTCATTATTTTTAAAACTCATTGTCTTAAAATGTTCGATTTTTAATGTTTTTTGTTTTTTTTAATTTATTTATTTATTTTTTTAGTTCTTAAAAGCTTATCGTAATAAAAAAAACCAAATTTACAACACTGAGTTTTATTTTTATTGAGTTTTATAGGGGTCTACGGGGTCTACAAAATTTAAGGGGTCTACACGAACCCTTCCCTAATATATAATATATAATATATAATATATAATATATAATATATAATATATAATATATAATATATAATATATAATATATAATATATAATATATAATATATAATATATAATATATAATATATGTACACATATTTTATACATAACAATTAAATTAAATTTTATATATTACTAACGAAGGATGTCATTTGTTACACTTTTATGATCCCTTAACAAATTTGCTTCATGCTTTTTTCAATTTATTAAATAATATGCATTACTAAATGTGATTATTTAGGTAGACCGTGAATATTAGGTGGGTCGAATGAATTAAGAACTTGCTTCTTTAAAGTAATTGTTATGTTTCAGGTTGGTTAACTTAGTTAATTTTTAATATCTCTGTCGTTCAAAAAGAATTAAGATTATTTACTTATTTATAATTTTATTGATCTTTTCCTATAATACATAGGGTTTCTCACACTCTACGGGATTTATGACATGGCTAAAAGGTTATGTAGTAACACCATCATCTATAGTGGATCTCACTAAAAAAGGAAAATTATATATGTTTCTCTCTAAACTTATAAAATTGTATATTTTCTCAAATCATGTTTAAAGAGCATTGTATACATTAAAAACTTGTGTTTTAGAAAAATATAAAATTTTACTTCAAAATGGGGGGCTATATGCCATTACCCCAATTGAAAGCATATGGACGAAGCCATGGTTTCATTTTCTCTCCGTCTCTCTCTTTGTATAATTAAATATTATTAAAAAGTAAAAGATAGTGATGATGACCATAACATAGATGAGATAGACGGTGAAGTTATAATATATAGTACTGTTAAAGATCGAAAAGTAAAAGGGTAACCACTACACGTCTCTACACATTGCCTAAAAGGATAATTTTATAGAACTGCAACAAAGTTTACTTTTTTCAAGAAGACATCCAAGTGATAAGTAAGTATCTCAACCAATAGGTCGTGAGTTCTAATCATGCAATTTGTAAATTATGATTATTTTCTTCTAGAAAATTTATAGGTGTTTTTGCTATATTTTTTTTGTCTCAAGAGGGTTCAGATTTTGCAAGGTACATTTAATGATACATTTATCCTAGAAATCTATGAATTGCTGTTGAAAAAAGTAACCAAGTTTATGAGATGTCTTACTAAAATAACTCAAAGTGGGTTTTATTTTTTCTTTTATTGTCACTAAATTTTCATTTGATATTATAATCTTACATAAAGATTTCATAATGTTATATATCTATATCTTCTATATAATATATATATGAAAAGATTAGATGCCACATGGCATCACCACAACATTCCTTAAAATCATTTTCCCGCTCAAATGACCCCTATTCTACACTACGTATTACCCCGTATTACCCGACCCATCCGTTGTTTATCCGTCTGAATTAAAACCCTAATCACGCCTCTCCATTGGGACCATCCTTTTCATCATCGCCTCCCTCCTCCAAGGCGATCATCTGCGACCTCATCCCTGTTTGATCCAAACATCCAATAAAACCCTAATTGCGTTACACAGCTTCCATTTCGCCGGCCCCTCCCACAATCTCTCCACGCAGCCACCATGAAGTTCTGTAATCAGAATCAACAACATCAATCAGCCGAGGTATGTATACTTTTATGAAAATAGAAAATCACTTAATCACAAAACCCTAATGTTCGATGATCCTCAATCGTTTATTCCCCTCGCAACGACTTATGTATAATCATTCGTTCAGCCATCATCATCTACTGTTTCCTTCTTTTTTTTTCTCGCAGGTAAACTTCATCATCGACCTTCGCTGATGAATCATCAATCATGTCGCTCGCTAATCAGGTATTGATTGATTTCTATTTTGGTTTACAAGAATGAAGGTCAGGTATCATCTTCTCAATCGATTTCTCCTCTGATATGGATTACGTCTTTTTTCACTCCTATATGTATGTTATTGATACTTGATTTTGTAAATTAAACACAAATACACTTTCCTCTCCAATTTCCTCTTTTTTCTTATTCGATTAAAATTGGAGTTCATATGTGTAAAACTCAAATTTGATTCCCTTCATTTCGTTGGAGTGATTTGAAACTAAGAATCGATTTCAAGAGGTTTTATGTGTAAAAGTCAAATTTGATTCCCTGCAACTTTGGTTGTTGGATGTGATTTGTAAAGAACCCTAAAATTAAAACATAATGTTTGCAAAAGTGTTAGATGACAATCTGCTTCAATGCTGACGCATTTGATAACCTAAAGTTTGTTTGGTTGAAGCTTTAGAATCAAGCATGTTGATCAGCAGAGATTGAAGCTTTAGAAGAGCCCTAAGGTAAAAATATTGATTCTTTGATGTTTTCTATCAAGAAAATCCTTGAACAAAATCAACTTTGGGTTTATTTATTGTGATTAGCTTTTTTTAAATGTAGGCTATAGATTAGGTTTTTGATTTTAGTTCATACCAAAATTTTCTAACGAATTTTGTTCACACTTCGGATTTCAAGGGTAAAAGGCGTTGATTTATGATTGTGTTCTGTGTAGTTAGATTTTAAAAGCTTTTAGATCCATACCGACTTTGATACTCAATTTTGTGACATGTATATATGATTAGCATGTAACTTTGGTTGGTTTTATTTTCTGGAGGATTGGTTGTTTTAGTTTAGAACATGAGCCGAGGTCGATTTTGAGGTGATAATATCATACTCTAATAATCCTTTAAATTGAGACGATGACCCGTGGGTGAGATTTTGAGATTATTTTTTTAATCTAATTTCATTTGTTTTGCAGGGTGAATGCACTAATTCGGTGTCGTGATGGTAATATCGTATCTTCATTCATTGTATACACGTATTGATTTAGTGTTCGTCGTTTCTTCAATACTTATTGGTAGGAAAATCAAGGGTTCTTCCTTCAGCATCCCTCTCCGTGTGTTTATGGGGTTTATTTGATGTTAATGATGGTCTTCAGTCTTCTAATGGTAAGAAGGTTTGTTGTAATTTACTATGAAATTAGTCCTTTCTTTATGGGCCTATTTAACTGTCTTTTCTTACCATATCTGTAATGTATTTTTTCTGTGAAAAAAAGTTTCTTTAAATAACAGTTTTAGGTGGACCTGTTGCAATTAAATCCTTTTAGTTTTGAAATACCATTTTCCATATTTTTTTTGTAATCATACAGTTAGGCAACATTAACTTTCAAGCAGCTTGATGAAGTTGTAATGGGTTGCAATAATCTATGAGCAATTTATGCGAAATAATCTTTTGCAGCTTTCATATTCTCTGTGTGTTTTTCTGAAGTGTGGTTGTGTTATATGTTTTTTGTAAGGTTGGTTTGAGATGAGTTTCGTGATTCATGTTATTAGAATCTGAAATAACTATAGAATTAGCAGCAATGGCTATATTTTACTATTACGGAACCATGGGTTTTCTGCCAGTTGTAATCTAATGGTTACAGTTTTTTGTTGTTATGCCTTAATTTAGGCTGGGGGTATTATAGGTTCTATTTTGGTTGTCGTGTTTAAGGATGCCTCATGACAATTTTGAGTTAGTTGTACATTGTTTCATGACAACTGCGATTGCTTTATTAATAAATTCACAACTCTTTTAGGGATTCAGAATTTTAAATTGCAGCAAAGCTTCACCATAGATATGGTAATTTCATCTATTTGACCCGTTGAGAGGAAAAAAGAAGTTAAGCAATGGGTGTGTGTTTGGTTATGTTCTAATGCTAATCTACGTTTAATGTACAGGATAGATCCTCCGAGTAGGGCACGTTAGCTGCAACTTGGAAGATGGCCTTTTTTGTTAGTCTCATCCGGTAGCGGTCACAGACGGAGCATCTAATCTTGCTGCAAAACATAATCTCTTTCACATTGCAGGTACATCCCAAACAAGTTGGATCTATTTTTTTTGTAGTGTTTAAGGATATTTTATGACAATTTTGAGTTAATTGTATGTGTGTTTTAGGCATTATACATAACTGAAAGTAAAGCGCGAAAGGTTTATGGAAAATTAATTGGAAAATGTCATGGTGGCTTGACTGTAAGTATAGATATGTGTTAAAATTAAGTATAAAAAACCTCTCTGATGTTCCTAAATTGTTTTCATTTCAAGGTTAGAAAGTCTTTTGGGTAGTCATTCACACTATTTAGAAGATTAAAGGATCATTATATAAATTAAAAGCATTTGTCCTTCTTAAGATTTAAATCAAACTCTTATTTCATGTGGAGTATATTACTCACAAAATATACATAATACTACAAAAGACACATCCAGTTGGAGAACGATGAAAGACTAACAGATTTAGTCAAATACCCAAATAACAAATAAAAATAAAGAATTGATTTCTTAAATGTAAACACGAGATCAGATCTGATCATATATTTGATTTAACAATCTTTATTTCTATAAAACAATAATTCCTAATTTCCACATGCTTAAAACTATTTAGTTTTACTAATTTATTCACCATACACATCATAGCAAATCGAAAATAAGTTAATTGAACCGATTTTATTTTAGGTATTCAGACTTTCTTTTTAGATTATGCAGGTTTCACTTCAGTTTAGACAGGGGGGAAGGGGGATAATATGTCATTTTTCGTCAATTCTAATGAAGCAAATCTGTGTCGCGATCTTATTCAGAAATCGGATTAGATTTGGGTCATAATCGGTAATCAATCTTATACATGTGTCTTTTTCTATTGCATAAACTTTCTAGGTTGAACCGAAACGAAACCGAAACGATAATTATATATAAAATGGTATTACATATATATTATATAGATAATTATATATAAAATGGTTTGGTTCGGTTTTTTCGGTTATTGACAAGTAAAAAACCGAAACCGAAACGAAACTTTCTGTTTTGGTTTTTCGGTTTAGGGTTTTCTCGGTTTTTTATTCGGTTCAGTTATTTTGATATTCTTCTTTAATGAATATTGATGTCTTACTGGTAAGTTGTTTAATATTGGTTGTATCTTTCAATGAATGTCACAACCTACAGATAGACATGTTTTACAAGTGGTGCAGTTGGGTGGCGTATGGAGGGCATGCGCTGGTTTACAAAAGAATGAAGTGTTTTTGGACATTGTAAGGTGTTAATCTTCTTATGTCTTCTAAAGGTACACTTAGATGTGTTTTTGGACATTGTTTCGAAGGTTGGATTGTATTACCACAAAGAAAATTGACATAGACCAACAGATTTGGAAGCACATATATCATATCATGCAACAAATTTTTAACATTCATAAGGTCATGATTTATATTCTGGTTTAATAGTGATAATCAAGGGTTTCATAATATTGTTTCCTTGCGTTTAGGATGAAACCCGAAAAGGGGAGCCTATCAGTCCGCAATGATGTCTGAACACGGTTTCAAGTAACTACTATTAATCTCAGTGTAATGCAAAATGCCAATTATTAAAGTAAGTTTTTTTTTCTTTTTCTTTCATTTCTCATTTTTATGTCAATGTTGTTTTGTGATACAAATGTTGATGTGAAACTAGATGTGCTCCATAGATGAGAGCATTTGTAATTGAGGAACGAGATGTATGTAAGTAAATCTAAAATAGTTAAACTTTATCATTAAAGGGTTAAATTTGTATGCAAGGAATGTTTATACTCATCAGTTATCATATTATACAAAACTAACGCCCCAACTTAAATATTGCTATTTTTTATTGAAGGGTTTCATGCATTTAAGTTAGGTATACACAATCGTGATTTTGTTATTTTGCTAATTATTAAACTATCAAAGTGGTTAAGTTTTAATTGATTTGTGTATCATTATAAAAATTCTAATCGAGTTTAAACAAATATAACAATTATGCTATTAGATTTTTTCTGAATCTCAGCCCGTGCAATGTACGGGTATTAAAGACGCATTTGTCTAATAATGTACGGGTCAAATCTAATCTTAGGCAAGGGTCGAGAATCTTAGGTACGAACGAAAACGCATTTGTCTAATAATGTTGACTTTTTATATATAAATTATTAGAGTATCAATTTTGTTGTAATCCTTTTTTATAAATTATTTGTTGGTGTTATGTTAGTCAACAAAATTGGATGTTTGTATTTAGTATTAAATTTACTTAATCCTCATTATTTTTTAAAGAATCTGCCAGTGCGGTGCACGGGTATCGATGGAAGCAGAAGTAATATCAGGAAGTAATATAGGTTTTTGTACTTTTAGTTCAAGAATTTCGATGTCTTCTTCAGATAAAAAATTCCATTTAAATTCAATAGTAGACAATTTCCGATTGCGGTATGTTTGGGAATAACAGCTAACAAAAGCCAATGCCAGTCACTTTCAGCAGTTGCACTCTATTTAAAGAATTCGTACTTTAATCATGGTCAGCTTTATGTTGCATTATCAAGGGTTAAGAGCACAAATGAACTAGAACTTCTCATATTGGATGAAGACGGATAAGTGACAAACATAACATCAAATATTGTTTATAAGTCTATATTTTCAAATTTGTAAATATTTTTCTTTCTCTAATGTTAATTTTTTTCTTTAATTCCAATTATCGAATTACATTTATTATAATATGTTATTATAAATATTAATTTTTTAAAAATCCACCCGTGCGTGGCACGGGTATCAAAAACTAGTATATATATATATATATATATATATATATATATATATATATAAATTAAGTGATAGAAGTAAAAAAAATAAACATCTGAATATTGATTATTGTTTAGTAATTATGTGCTTCAAATTTGACTTGAATTTAATAACTATAAAAAAATTAGTTATTATTTGATTTTATTTTCATCACTATTATTTCATACTTTAAGTTAATATGAAAAAAAAAAATAGTCATTGAATACTAACCAAATTCATATATGTTTCGTTTGTCTCATTTTGTTTTAAAAAAATTTCAACATGTGTAATGAAAATAGTGGCTTTTGAATGAAATTTTCCTTTCCTAAAAATCTATAAATGAAAACCACAAACATATTATCTAACTTAACAAAATAAGAGGTGTTCATGAATAGTTGTCGTCAATGTCGCTGTCAATAAGCTCCAATAAGGACCTGCCACTTGATAATGTAGATCCAATTAATATTAAAAGTTTTGTAGCATACCGATATGATGTGTTTATTTAATATATTTCTCCATATTTTTTTTAACAGCAAGACATTTTATTAAACACTACCACCAAGGCCGAACTCTAGCAAGACGCTAGATCAGTACAAAAACTACCTTACATCATATACATATCATGCCAATCAACCATCCTTCTACCTCTATGGTCACTTGAAAGAATTTAAACACCTTATTATGTATACAATCGGATATCATTAAACTATAATCCTTTTGATTAATAAAACTATATTAGCTCTTGCATAACTTTTTTAACTGCTATTTTTTTTGAATTTTTATAATAAATATATCATATACATCACTTGAAAGAATTTAAACACGTATTCTTTTAATTATAAGTCACAGGAATTAACCCACCAGATATCTTATGAAGATAGTTAGTGCGTAACTTGTCTCTTCTAAAAAGAAAAAATGTAAACAAATGAATATTTATTTTTAAACCAAAGATTCCATGATTATTAAAAACAAAAGGGCAATTATGATGAAGATAAGCATTTATTATAATGGAGTGACAACAATAAAAACAAAAACAAACCACCTAACTTGGTACTCCTTTTGTGAACATTAATAAAAAATGTCAAGTTGAGATTGGAGATAAACCAAGGAAGAAATCATGATTCGACATGTGTCTATTTCGGTTTTCTGTATCTTTTTATTTTTATGTTTTGAACCGCAGGTTGTTCATGGTAAAGTTTTACGATCGGTTTCACTCATTTACGATCTCCCCCTCTTTCCTCCGTTTACGACTCCCTCCATCTGAAACCCTAACCGCCGCCCGTCTCGCCGGAATCTCATCTCCGACCATCTCCGGTCATCGTTTTCAAGATCCAACCTCACCATCTCCATCGTAATCAATTTCCGATCGAAACCCCTCTCTGTACAACAGTTTTCTGCGGTGTTTTCGAGTCGTGTTTACAGATTTTGTCTTTAAAACCCTAGCTCGTCATCATCTTCTGTTTGTACTGCATTCGAGTCGATTTCGAGTGGTTTTGAAGACGTATTTGTGTTTGGAACTCGTTAAAGGTAATGGTCGTTGGTTGTATGGAGATTTTGAGGTGTTTTAACGTGATTACGAGATTTTGCAGGTTTTGGATATGGCGGATCGTTGGTATTTACGATTTTCATGAGGAAGACGACTGTTGGCATTTTCGACTCGGGTTTACGATCCGGGTTTACGACCCGGGTTTACGACTCGGGTCTACGTTTCACAGTTTACGATCGGGCCTTGAGTTAGGTTTGAAGATTACGAGTGGGCCAAATGTTTACGATTGGGCCTTAACGGAATTTCGGTGTTTACGATTGGACATAATTGATTACGATTGGACTTAGTTTTGATCGATCGTGAACCCATTTGATAGAATCGTAAACCCGTTAAATGGATCGTGAACTGTTTTAGAAATCGTAATCTCTTTATAATAATAAAAATTTAAATCTTAAAACACTTAATTAATTTTGAAAATCTCATTAAAATTGAACGTGTTTTGAGATAAAATTTGTCGGTGTTTGTGAGCATGTTCTAAATTCAATTATTTTCCCGAAAAATGTTCAAATTGAAATTTTGTGAAGTTAAAAAGTAAAAAGTTATCGTCAATTGAACACGTTTAGGGTTGATAATCATAATTGCTTACTCATGATCAAATCTGATGCATATGTCTTGTTTGTCTCAGATGGCAGGAAATGTTATTGACGAACCAATCAAATTTGATCATGATCACTGTATACCAGCTTTCCTGGAAGACCCACCAGAGCATCACATGGATCTATTTTACTCACTGGTGGCGGGCATGAACGTCTGCAAGATAAATCATGCACTAAGAACGAGTGTATTGATTGATGAGATGCTGGTAAGAGAATTCTGGGGGACTGCACGGGCGAGTGCTGATAAGACAAGAATCACTGCTACCATCCAGAACCGTCAGGTGGTCATTCTGGAAGATGATATTAGAAGAGGCCTGAATATCAACGATCGTGCTACCGATCCGGTTGATTACCCCAAGGAAGCCGTTCTGGCAGGTGCTCAATTACTGGGATATGAAGGCAGATTCCCGCCTATCATGAAGAAGCAGCTGCCGCACTACTGGAGGTGCCTTGCCCATTTCATGCAGAAATCATTTCTGGGCAAGAGAACGAGCTTTGACCAGCTGAACAAGGTCCACGGCACTGCTTTCGTCGCGTTGGCCCTTGACTGGAACTACAATTTCTCGAAGATGATGCTGCTAGATTGGATCGGCAATGCTAACTTGGGTGCTCGTGAGCAGTTTCTGATGACACCAAGATTCGTGCAGATGGTGGTCATGCTGAAATATCCAATGATTGAGGAAAGGATACAGAAACTGGATGTAAAGGTGATGGATGCTGGTGTTTTTGGTCTCCAGACTCAGGATAGAAGTGGCAAATACATGTATGAAGGTAGACTGGAATGGGTTAAGAGAGGTGCCTTTCCAGAGGTAGCCCGAGAACAAGTTATGGAGGATGAAGAGCCAGAAGCTGACTTGCCAGTTGTGAATGCCATGGTTGCCGAAGACCAAGACTTGACAGTAACTCCAGCTGTCAATGTTCAAGAAGATGATGTCATTCCATCCGATGAAGAAAATATAATGGATGACATCCTCACTGGCCAGGACTTAGCTGAAGATGATATTTATGGGGACTTGGAGCCACTAACCCATAAAAGATCAAGAGAAGATATGATTGGGTCATCTGGCAGTGATGATACACCTCCTGAGCTGGAGTTAAACACTGATGAAGCTTTCGTGGAAGAACCCGTCCCTGCTCGTGAACCATCTCCACGAAAGAAAACTGATCCTAGGAGCATACGGTTCAGATTCACCAAGACCAGCTCGAGCCTAATGATTGTAGAACCATCTGGACCCAGTTCTGTGGGTGGCAGTGGTCAAGGAGAAACTGTTACTGAAGCACTCCAAGAGCAACCGTCTCTCACACAGACTGAAGGTGGCGATGATCAACCTGCCCCTGTGCAGCACGATAGTCCGATTCTGAACGTGCAAAGCCCTGTACGTGAAGATAGGCAATTTCTGGAGGTTGATAGCACCTTCGTTGTTCCAAGTCCGGTTAGAGTGAGCCTCTCTACCGCGACAAGCCAACCACTCGCAGCTCCAGGTTTCCGCCCTTTGATGGCTGCTGAGCTTCCAGTTGATCTGAGGATTAGTGCTGATCCTCAGATTAACTTCCTGATCTCTCAGAATAGGATGAGACAAAATGAGATCAAGGCTCTCATGGAAGAAAATCAGCGTTTGAGAGAGAAGGAGGAGGCAAACAGCAAATATATGAGAGGATATGAGGTAGCTGACAAGGAAAGGATGGAATATCTCTACAATATGATAAAGGGCCTGAGAAAGAAGATTAATGAACTGACAGATGGTGCAGGGCCTAGCAACACAGGTGCCTCAGGTCAGAGTTCATCTCAAGCTGCAGGAGCTATGGAGGCAGATGATGGAGATGAAAACATAGAGATGTCGGATTACGCCCGCTGTGGCAGGATCGTCTCAAAGGCTCCAAGATTCCACGAAAACTGGTTCAAGGAGTTTTTCCAAGGACCAGCTCCCACACAGTACACCATTGATGTTGGTGAAAGCACAATTGATAGACGTGGGAGTCGTGAGGCTATCTTATGCTGGCATTACGATACAGAGAAGAAAATCTTTGCCGTGATCCGTGACGGCTATAGTCCAGTGGAGTACTACTCAACACGTGCTCAATTCCACTCCTGGACTGAGCCTGAGATCAGGAGCCTTCTGAGAGCTCCCTTTATTAACAGATGGAATGGACCAGAGGGAAATCAGATCAGAGATAACCTGCTGGGCCACATGCAGAATGATTTCAGGGATTTTGAGCTGAAAGAAGTGAGATGGAGAGAGACAGGAACAAACCCAGAGACAGGGGAGTCTGTTGGGGAAGCACGGAGGCCACCAACAAAGCGCACAAGGGTGATAAATATGTTGGATGAGATCGAGGACGAAACACTGGTAAGAAAATTTGATTGCTGGTATTACGATCCGACAACTCATGAGGTGGTGGTTCTCTGCAAGCCGATGCGTCAATTCCGATTTTATGACCCGGTGGATTTGCTTCGTTTTGGTGAAAGGGATATCAAGCTTCTGGCAACTCAACCCATACTTGGAGACGAAAATGATATGGCTAATGCTATAAGGGTTGGGATATTTGATGGTGCTGCCAAGAAGATAGTGGAGAACGGTTGGTGGTCCAACAACGTTCAAACCTCGTTCAGGTTTGACCTGCTGCTGCCGTGAAGTGGACTAATGGTTCATGCCTAGGGGAAGATTGTAGGGCTATTATTATTAAGGCATGAACATTAGTGGGCTTTTGTGTTTGGGCTTAGTCTAGTTTAATCATTAGGCCATGTGGGCCACTTAATTGTTTATGATTGGGCTTGAATTGTGTTTATGATTGGCCCAAGCATTTGTATGAGGTGGTATAAATACCACCTCATTGTAATCGTAATCTTTAAGCTTTCTAATTACATTTACGATTTCTTCTTCATCTCTTGTGTTCACGATTTGGTTTGGATTGCTTCTAGTAGACGGTTTTCATTCAAGGCTTCATCTTTATACAAGATCTAGTCTTTTCTTCTACTATTTCTCTTGATTCAATCTCTCACGAGGATTCCGCACTCGTGTTAGATCTTGATATCGTGTGTTCGGGTATTTTTCGGACCTACAC
>JBCNJP010012099.1:0-14355 GCA_039602395.1 Deinandra increscens subsp. villosa
CAACAATTTGATTTATAGTTAATTAATTGGTTAAAAAAATTGGCACCACACAATGATTCTAACCATGAAAAAAGGGCAAAACGCCGATGTGGGGGGGGGGGGGGGGGGGATGGTGGAGGGTGTGAATGGGCTAAAACGCCCCCACCATCCATGTATTACAAATGGCCTTAGGGTTCAAACACTATGATGGATACAAATTTTGTCGTTTAAAACACACGCTCCAATTTTATTTTATTTTTTTTACGGATTACAGGATTTTAATTTATTATCTTCTAACATGTCGTATCTTAACGCTTGAGAAACGACGTAGCCTTCAATGGTAGCAAGTTCATAGCAGGAAAAATGTTAGAGGAAAGCAAATCATTGGCGTTTCTTAGACCATCCTCATTAGTGAACGACTGGTGGACCCATCAATTTTATAAGAAAAATGAGTTAGATGGCACGAACTGATCGCTGAAACAATCGAGTTCGTGAATCAAAATTGAGAATCACTAGTTTTTATATATGCCAACACATGGCCTCCCGTCATTGGTTAATAATGAATTTTCTTTTTCTTTTTATTTCATATTAATTCATTTAAGATATAATATCATTTTTCTTAAAAACTTGTATTATTTAACTTTTATAAATATCATGGTATAAAATTTATTAAAAACGAAGATGTTTAAAAAAACGCGTTTTTAATATAAAAACAGAGAAACTCACGACGTCGAAAAAAATGATCTAATTTAGCGTGTGTACCAAAACCGTTATATTGATGAATAATTACAATTGTAATTTGTTTTATTAAGTGTGTTTGTAATGTAAAAAAACTTTTATTTTGTTTTTGTTTTTTATAATTTTAATTTATTTTATAATTGTGATAACTAATTTATTTATTTCAAAATGAAAATAATTATATAATATATTAAAAGTAATCATAAATCATATTTATATAATAAAAAGTTGGATTGAATTAAATTGTGAGTATGAGTGAAAAATTGGTTAGATTGGATTGTGTAGATGGAAGAGAGAGAAACCACTTTTTTTATAAGAGATTAGGTTAGATTGGATCACTGATGTAGAATAGATAGTCCTAAGGTCGAACAAAAACCGGTTTCACCTTAAACCAGTTTTGACCAACATTCGTCAGGTTTTAAACTCTATCTAGTCCGGGAACAAAATTGATTTGAACACCTGTAATTCCAATTACTTGTTCAAGGAAGAAATCACTCATTTTCAAAGTTGTCCACAAACAGTGCTTCTGCTGATTTGCTTGAGTCAAAGCTTGTGACCAAACACTTGTACAAAATTCACAGTTTTGGGACCCAAAATTGGCTAAAAAGCATAATGAAAGCATGAATATGTTTGATACAATTGCACGTTACACTAATGAGTAATGACCCATTCTTTACAAAATAGGTCAATTTTGTCAATTTTTGTTTGCTAAATGGGTTAACTTGGATCATTCATGTGAAACTTGCTGGCTTAAAACAAATGTGAATGGGGTCAGCAGTAGCAGCACCCACTACCAATCGGCTGCTGCCACCCTCTCCACCGAAAACCGCTTGGATATTTTATTTTTTTCTTTCTAAAATGACTTGTTTCAACATAAGCCTATTTTGGCCAGAAGTCATTTTCAACTCGAACCAAATTGATACTTTTTAAACAGCCCGTTTTGGTCCGGGCCTGTTTTAGCATGTCAGCTTACCTGACCAGCCTGTTTTTGCCAGCTAAGGTATGACAAAGCATGTTTACGCTAAAATGAAAGGAAAAGAAAATGGATATGCAATCTGTACTATAAGTGCCTTTAGCAAGCTTCAAACTTTCATCTAAAACTACTTAGCACAGGTCTAATATGTGTTTATTGTACTAAAATAGTCTGGACTAAACTGTGAATATTGAAATGATTCTGCCTTTTGACCCTTTTTTTCCCAGTAATGAGCAGCTTCAGAAAGTTGAGTAATTACATACCAAAATCACACAATCAACACTCATTTCTTCTTAGTAGTACTTTTCTTTGCTTTTTTATTTTTAAATCCTCCTCCTCCCTCCTGTCAAAGCAACAGTAGTTGAACATCAATAAATGAATTTGTAATGACATTGCATAGTTGAAATAGAGACTAATAACAAATTAACAATTGTGATGTATCATATGCTATTCACAATAAAAAATGTATATACAAAGTTTCTTAGTTACATAACTAAACAAGGAGAAGAATCTGGAAGATGAGTCTTGGCACGAGTACCTTTTTATAGTGCATGTAAGCAGCTCGACCAGTCAACTCTTGCCCGCTTTTACTGACATAAACCTGAAGGCAAAAGAATATTAATTTAGAAGTAGATCCTAGAAATCTTTGTTTCTTGATACTTTAGAAATGGACAAGTGTGTGGCTGATATAAGATGTTTAAGCTAATAGAGTTGATAATCGCTATAAACTAATGATCCAGAAAACAGAAATGGCTATTACAAAAGATCCAGAATGTTCCAACTTACTCTCTTTCCATCTTGATTTGTGAACCAATGCCCAACACCAGCACCGGCACCAGAACCAGCACCAGCAGCTTGACCGTCTGCTTGAACCCTCCTTTTGCCAGCATCTTTTGGGACCTTTTTAGTATTAACCTTTGGATTCATGAAGCCTTGTGATGTGTCTTGGGTTTTTGATTTTCTTGAGTTTTTCCTTGAGCTAGTTTCAGCTTTATTAGTTCCAGCAGCTTGTTTAGACTTTGCATCATGGCTAAATTGACCCCTAGAAACAAAGTAACACAAAGAATATCTTTAAAACTTAAGAAAAGATTATCGCTTTTATATCAAGATATTAACTTAGAGCCATCCTTACATGTAATCAATGTTTGATGTGCTAGGCAGCTCAGAATCTCTGTTTGCTGCATTTAAAGGGAAAAAATTGGGCAAGCGAGATCGAACTAAATCTTGGACCCTCGGATCATTATGGAAGAAATATTGATGAGCAGGGGGGAGAGGGTCACCCAGATCAATTACACTACTTGCAACATGAATATTTTGGTTATTCTTCCCAATATTACTTTGAGATTTACTCTGAGATTTACTTTTATCTTTCATAGAACTGAAATATTCCTCACAGAACTCATCCAATGCAGGTGTTGGGATACGACAACTCTTCTCTGGTCTGAAATCTTCCCATAGATCTTTCCTGGTTGTTGTATTTACCGATTCATTTAACTTTCTTTGCTGGTTTAAACCTACAGGTTGTACAAAATCAGGTGCAGCCCTATTCAAATATGATTCTGATCCATTGCAAGTCTTATCTGTAGCACCTTCAGAGAAAAAGGGGTCATCAAAATCAGAGTCAGAATCATGCAACTGAAACCTTCTAAGAGGACTGACAGTTAACTTCGGAAACTGTGGTTTATTGCAGCTTGTGATTACAGACTCTGGATCATTAATAACAACATTCTGCCTTTTCTTCCCTTTCTGTTTCGTCAAGACCCCATGTCCATTAAGTGGGAACTTTGAACTGTTACAAACTGAATGGTGGTGTGTTGAAAGATGTTCATCTGCAATTATCAATAAAGTTAGCATACATGAGACAATCAAATGATAAAACTTATAAGCAACAAGTCGTTTACTGTTTAAGAATAGCCACAGTCAAAATATTCTTATTGTGGATATTTGCAGTTTCGACATATCATCCCTTCTAATCAAAATGTTGATCATCAACATGTTTTAAGACAAAGTTGTCAAATGCTCAAGGCCCAGCGAGGGTGAGCCGGGCCTGCCGCGCTTATTAAGTGAGGGCCTGAGATAGGCAAGATGCGTAGCATAAACATAATTATGCCATTTTCAGGGGTTTATACACATTTTAGGACTACTTAGGGCTAGTTTAGGTTGTTTTATGTTAGTTCCAGACCATTTTTTAAAGTCTTAGAACAACTAAATTTACAGGATATGGCCATTATCTCGCATGAATCAGGCCAAAAGCTCGTGAAAGCATACGAATGGCCACAAGGCGTTTTGCCACCTAGGCACACCTTTGAAAACTATTGTTTGAGATGTTGCTTGGATCCAAAAGAGTCATAAATTTCTGCATGTTCATATGTTTAGGATGGCAATTTTTTGCAAAATACAGTTTATTAGGGTTACAAAGCATGATGAATTACATATTTACATAACATCCATTCATTAGGGTTTAAAATAAGTGTAATTTGCAGCCAGATTTAATCCGATAAGCTACATCGAAACGCAAACAATCATGTAACCTTTAATCATTAATTTACCTACTTTCAAAAACAGGCATTAGGGTTAAAGAACTTAATTAATTTGAAAATAAACATAATTAACCTTCTTGCGAAGAGAAATCATCGATATCATCATCATCATCATCAACAACCACAGAAGATAGCAAATCCACCTTCCTCTTAACCGAATTCAACGACGCCGTTTCTCCAACCGCGGATCCTCGCCGGAGACGCTTCAGTTTCGGAGACGAGCTCCTGATTTTCAGAATCCGAATCAACAACTGTTAGGTTTTGAAAATAATCATCGTCGTCTTCAACTATCGGCTCAGAAACAGAGATATGATTCGTCGATACTGATGGAGCTTTGTTGTTTTTTTCGGTTGCAGTGGTGATTTGGGGATCGGAATCAAGTAGATCAAAATCGAACCCTAGAGAGAACGAAGGTGCTTCAAAATCCGCCATTAGTACGAAGGATTTGCGAGAGTTTTGGATTACAGTCGGGAGGATGTAGAGATTCGTATCCTGCAAGTTTTGATTTTATCGAACGATTGCCGATTTGCTTTGGCGCTTTTTCTTGAATTCATTTCTATGGCGGGATAGTTTATTGAATTCACTTTTTATTAAAAATAAAAAAAAGGTAAGAAAATAGTTTTTATCAAAAAAGAGATGTCCAACTCTAGAGAAAATTTTCAACTACAAGGTGAAACCACATAAAGAAAACTTATTAAAATTATTATCAATATTATATATTTGTAATAAATGGTTATTTAAAAGTGTTTTTTTAAGTTTCTTTTCTAATTTAATTGAAACTGGTTTATTACCTTTTGTACTGTTTTTTAATTTTTAACAGGCATATATTTTATTTCAAGAGTGTTTTGTTATAAAAACGTTTATTTTTTTACCATAAAACTTTAAACGTTCATATAGAAATATGTTTTATTATTTTTTTAGTTAAAACTTTTATTAAGATTTTATATCTAGTTTCACTTAGTATTTGAAAAATAGGTAAAGATCATGTGAAAACCCCTCCTTAGCCTAAAAACCTAAAAACCACTTAAATGAAGGTTAATAAAGTAATTTAATAATTAATTTTCAATATTATTACTACCACACTCCCTCCATGTTTCATACATTTACAACACCCCCTCCTCTTCCCACCCCCTCCTCTTCCCACCCCCTCCTCTTCCCACCCCCACCCAACCCCCCTCCCCACGTGTTGCATATATGCAACATAATTATATTGCATATATATATGACCTCTAACTCGCACCTCCTTCCGCCCACCCTAGCCCCCACCCCCATGTTGCATATATGCAACATAATTATCTTGCATATATATATAACCCCTAACCCGCATCCAGCCACCTCACCCCCCCCCCCCCCCCGATGTTGCATATATGCAACATTATTATATTGCATATATATAACCCCTAACTCCCACCAACCATCGACCCACCCACCCCCCCCCCCACCCCCACCCCCACCCCACCCCCCCCACCCCCGCGTGTTGCATAAATGCAACATAATTATTTTGTATATATATAACCCCTAACTCGCATCCCAGCCACCTCAATCCCCTCCCCGTGTTGCATATATGCAACAACATAATTATATTGCATATGTATAACCCATAAACCGCATCCTAGCCACCCCCACCCCACTCCCGTGTTGCACATATACAACAGCTAAACTTAGATACGAGATTACTGATATTGTCACTCGATTCGCATATCGTTTAAGATTTCGTCCGGATAAGCTTACTTTACTCCGCAACAAACTACTTGCTATTAAAGATAGTGGTTTTTACAAATATTACACGTTGCCACTGTTATACTTTATGGATTTAGAGTTGTGTGTGTATGCAATATAATATCTATTAGGTTTATGTGTCGACATATTTTTTTTTCAATTATAGTATGTTTATGCAGTATGAATACATGTTGTATATATGCAACATCCCTACATTCTTCGTTTATGCAACACCAATTTACATAGCATGATGTATTTTAACTGAACGAGACAAGCAAGATGCAAAATCCCAAAACAAAATACAAAGGTAGGTATTTTACACCACATTCACAAATACAAAAATTATAACATACTACGATCAAATTCAATGTAGCAGGTTCACACGTTGAGCTAATGAAACCCTTGTTAGGCTCAAGCAATGAACCACCTCTCCGACTCCAATTTACTATGTTTCTTTGGCTTTGACTTGGGATCATTTCCATCACTTTAACTTCTTTATTTATCTCACAATCATATGTATCTGGGAACCTATTCACGAGAGTAAAGTTGTCAATTTATCTGTCCCGCCAAAATTTTATTAAGTTTCCATCCACTTGTGTCATTGTGATGAAATTCAGGAAGCGAAATGCTTTGGTATATATCTTATGCTTTTTTCTTGTCCTGAAATTTATGACATCAACATTATATTAAAATAATATTGTTTACAACTTTAAAACAAATATGTATATACTTATGATGCATATATGCAACATGATTGTGTTGCATACATGCATCATGATTGTGTTGTGTTGCATATATGCAACATATAGTGTTGTGTATAAGCAACATGTTGTGTTGCATATATGCAACATGACTGTATGTTGCATATACTCAACATGACT
The DNA here is from genome assembly GCA_039602395.1 of Deinandra increscens subsp. villosa. Classification (NCBI taxonomy): domain Eukaryota; kingdom Viridiplantae; phylum Streptophyta; class Magnoliopsida; order Asterales; family Asteraceae; genus Deinandra; species Deinandra increscens. The sequence continues at coordinate 6,831 of JBCNJP010012099.1, forward strand.
AGTATGTTATTTATATTCAACATGACTGTATGTTGCATATATGCAACAAAATTGTATGCTTCATATATTTAACATGACAATATGATGCATATAATCAACATGACTGTATGTTGTATATATGCAACATCGGTTGTATGCAACATAACTTTGTATGTTTAATGCTTGTATACAATATATGCGCAAATGCAGCATCATCTACTAACATAGTTAACATGCTGCATATATGCAACATAGCTAGTATGTTGCATATGTGCAACAAGACGTAACTTTAAATTTTGTAGTTATAAGCAACATGTCATGTTGCATACATAGCATGTTGCATACATAGCATGTTGCATATATGCAACATGCTATTTCAGCATTCCGGAGATATTCAAATTAAACTCAATCCAATCAACAATAAACTAACAAAAAAAAAAAAACAACTAACACCAATTTGTTTCATGCATCCCATTCATACAGAAGTACAAATCAATACATCATTTTTTTTACAACGGATATTTCAATAAAAACAATTAGCGAGACGCTAGGGAACCATACATAAAATGTCAAAGCACGACAAAATTACAAAAAGGAGAAGCAAATGTTACATAAAAATACATGACAATATCGGGACGAAAACAACATGCCCTGTTACTCCAATAACCTAAGCATCAACATTCTAGCGTGATCGAGCACCATAGGATATCTTTCAACCCCTTTTCAGCAGCCCGTCAAAATCGTTTGCGATGGCGTGCAAGAGACTCCAACAGGAGCGCAATCCAACCCTTAAATTATACCATCCCCTCATATGGCCTAGCTATAATATTTTATCCCATCATCCCCTGTACAATCCATATATTTGAACGCCCACCTTAGGATCATGCAACCCAAGAATTCTAATTACACCAAATCAAGTAGCAGCAACCAAGGTCCGTATCCCACCCGAATTTGCCCATGGCACTTTGTAGATCCCTACCAATTCCATGTTTAAATCAGTTCAGTTTAGGTACAACAAGACCATAAGTAAAAAAAATAATAGAAAAATAGGTTTGTGCATGAATCTAAAGTCCAAACACGGAACAAATTTTTACAGTTACTAAATGAGCTCACAATCAAATATTATTCAATGATAGATTATGGCCAGCAAATGTTTCTTCCCAAAATAATCTAGTTTCCGACTCAACTCGACACAATTCAACTCTACTTGCCGTTCAAAAGAAAAATCCAACTCTAATTAATGTTGCCAACCCGCAATTGAATGCTAATGAACCGTCAGGTAGAACTTATCTCTTGATTCACAATTTCACACCTGGGATGCATTTATCTATGAATCACAATAGGATGTTGCATATTGAATGAAAAAACTTGATATCCCATAATCAACTGTAGTGAAAAGGGTTAAAAGGGTGACTTTACTTCATCCTTAATTATTCAAAACTAAGTCAAGTGACAATATGTAACTATTTTGTTTTACATTCCTTCTCTGATATGTTATTATTAGAAATAGGAATTGGAGGGGGGCAGATGTTCACTGAGAATAAAGTTGTCATTCTCTGCTTCAAATGGTTAGATCTCTGTTGAATACATTTACCTTTAGCCTCATCGACAAAAGGCTTTAATCTTTCTTCCAATCCAATTACTTCCCAAATTCAAATTAGGGATTTATCATTTGCTTCAATTCTCCTTGATTATTGTCTCGATATCTATTATTTCCGACCAAAATGAAGCAAGGTAAATCCGACCGGCAGATCAACCGCTCCAGTGCTCCGATCTAACCCTCCTTCTCGAAGATTCTACACTCCTCCGCCGTCAAATTCCTTCGCTTCTTTAAACTCAAGAGTTAACTTGTAAGGATGATTAACATCACCGTCACTGTCTCTATCGTCCGTATGATTATTTGTCAACAACCGTTCAATTTCTCCATGAACGTCATCATCTCTTGCGAAGAAGCAATTACAAAGCCCTCGAAGGATGTGTATGTGTTCGCCTACTTCGCATCCAGGTTTGCTTTGGTGCACCTTACAGAACAACCATAGCACAGTAACACATCTTGCAAATCGGCTTAACTACGATCGGTGGTAGGCGATGACGAACTCGTTGGTCCGTATAGATACTGTTGAAGGCGGTGATATGGTGAAGAGAGCTATTTAGGTTTTTTAGTTTCTTATGAGATTAAATAAATATAGTTAAATAAACATGGTTTTTTGGTTTTCATGATAAGACGGGTTTTTATCAGAACCTTACCCTTGAAAAATAATCTTTAGAGTCGGATGCTTTTTTTATTTAATTTCCTTTTTATCTTTTTAATTATATTGCTTCTTTTCTAGTTTGTTTTTAAACTTTTTTTTATATGTTTCTTTTGATCTTCTTAAATATTTAAAAAAACTTTTCTTAAATGTTTCTTAATTTGAATAAAATTAAGATTATTATCATCTAAATCTAAATCTAAATCTAAACTATATAATAAACAAAAAGTTTGTTCCTACTTTAATTAGTAAAAAAGGACACTTGTCATCACCACAAATTTTTGGATTAAATCTAAGTTTAAATAAATAATTATCCAAATACTAAATTTCCATATTAGGGTTTATTTAGTTTAAACTTTTAATAAGTAATTATCCAATAATTAATTATTAAAATACAAATTTTTATATTAAAGTTGGTAATTATCCAAATACTAAATTTTAGTATTAAGGTTAATATTTTATTCAAGATAATATTTTTATTGCTTATATATTATATTTTATTAAAATAATATATTTTATTGCATATATTTTAGTACATTAATATAATACTTATAATACTTTATTCATAATAATATTTTAACTAAATATTATACATGTATTATAAAATATTTTATTCCATTATCATCTATTATTATAAAAGGAAAGTTTTTGGACACATTTCATTCTCACATTCAACCTCATAATAATTTTTCCTCTTAAATCATCCCCTCTTATTTTTAGTTTTTGTATTTCCATGGCAATAAATAAAAAATATTTATTGTATGGATAATCACAAGCCTAATTAATCAATTATTTTTTATTTTCATGACAATAAGTAAAATATATTTATTGTAGGGATAATCAACCACCATAATTAATCAATTATTTGTATTTCCAAGGTAATAAATAGAATATATTTATTGTAGAGATAATCACTAACATAATTAAAAAATTATTTTAAAAAAAATCTTTTTTCTTTTAAAAAGAAAAGTTTTAGATATATATATCCGACTTTTTATTTATTGCATCCTAAATTATTTAATAACTAATTATTTAATACTAAATTAAATATATAATATAATTTACTAAATTACAGTTTAAAAAGTTCTATAACATTTTTATCGCAGCCGTGCGATGCACGGGGTATAAAACCTAGTATTTAATAAATAAAAAGTGTTATTTTTATCAAACAAAACATCATTTTTTGTTTTATTTATTTAATTAAGGTTGTTAAAAAACCATAAGTTTGTTATGCTCATGTGGCCATTTTTAATGGAAGAAACTAACCATATTAAGTAAATAGACTGTAACGGTTATAAAATACAAACAATATGGCTTGATTTGTTAAAGAAAACTTTTTTTTGGACCGAAATAATGGTTACTAACTTACTAATCTCAAACCAAAGTAACCAAATTTGTAGTTTACTCTAAAATAGTAAGTAACTAAACTTTACAACGTGGATCGACCGCTAATTAATGATGAAAAGAAATCAAAAGGGAGACTTGAGACAATTTTTTGATATATTACGGTACAAACAAAATCAAGTTGAAATGAATAGTACCTATAAGTGATTGGTCTACATGACATTTTTAATTGATTGTCACGTGACGACCACCGTGTGATTTTTTGTGGTTTTTTCTCTAGACACAACACATGGAGCACAGGAGTTGGTGGCGTAATGGGTAAAGTCGTGTAAGATAATATTTAGGTCATGGGTTCGATACTTTGAGCATTTGGTTTCCAACTTTAATATCATTTCACAGTCTCTTTGTATTTTGGTTTTACATTACGCTTTAGTAATACAACCGTTTTATATACTTGCATTATCCCGCGATAATATTTAGATGGTAAATCTAGTTTCATACATAAGACTGAACGATATGGAACACATCTCTTGTCACTCTTGTCTATATAGTGAGGGGAGTGGAACACCATCCCTCATCACTCCTTCCTAAGAAAGTGATGATCTTATATCTCTACCCATGCATCATTTCCCTTTTCTTTTAATTTTAAACAATCATTTTAACCCTTAACTTAGAATTAGTATCTATATTTTTTCTTAAGTGGTAGAGTTGTTCATTTAGTGAAATGTAAAAAATGATCCATTACATATAATCTAATGATAATAAAATCATGTAGGCCCGTTGTATAACCTCACTTAACCAAACACAAGGACATAGCTCATTATAACTAGACCCATTACCAATCCGAGGCTATAAATGAATTGAATGTTCAACGAAGTGTTCGTGAATCGCTCGTTGGGAAGTTCGTTCGCTTAATAAATGAACAAACAGGAACAAGAAATTTTGTTCGGTTAATTAAATGAGCGAACACAAACATATGCCATGTTCGTTCAATAAAGTTCGTGAACGTTCGGTAATATGTTTGTGTATGTTTGTTTATTCAAATAGAAACCCTAGTTATCTGAATCTTGTATCTTGTTAAAAACTTAACATAGTTATTTGAGATTTAGATCTTTGAAACATTACTTTGGATTAATTATGTTTATGATTGCTAGTTTTAATTGTGCATTGTATTTAGGATAATTACGATTCTTATTATGATGTTGAGTGCTAAATTTTATATTAATTAAGATGTTATGTCTAATGTTTGTGACTCTAGATAGTTGTATGTAATGGCCTGCTTGTAGATGTTTGTTATGATCTTTGACTTTGATGTCGTGACTATTTCACACCTCGGGCCCACAGGTCGGGTGGAGTGTGACAAGTTGTATCTCTATTTATAGTGATCCTATACTTGTATCATGACGTGTGACGCATAAAGCAATAAAAAATTATCGGTTGTAACCGCTAGACGTAGGTCACATCGATTGAACCACATAAATCATGTGTGCTTTTGTGTTTGTTATTTTCTATGGTTGTGTTCATTAATTTTGTGTGTTCTTTCCGTGTGCATAATACTCCAACAACATATATGTAACCCACATAATTATATATATTGTAATCCATTGAATTGCATACATGAATTATCTACGTGTTATTCGCATTCATCCATAATCACATCATGTTAATAGTGTTACACGTGTAATTTAGAATATTACATATAATGTAATACACGAATTATCAACATGATCATAATGTTCATCATGTTCTTCTGCAATTACGTGGTAGAAAAGTTGTAAGAAACAAATAAAAACATAGTAAATAAATATATTAACCAACCTATACAAATTAGAACTGGTATATAATATTTGGCAATATTATATTCTCATTTGATTAAATCTCCATATTATATTCTGAGTTCATTATATCTCAATATTATATTCTCAGTTGATTATATAGGAATATTATAATTTGGGTTCGTTAACAATGACCGATCTTTGTTTTCAGTCTACACGCTTCCTCCGTGCTTTACTGCTTTCACTATGCTACCCATGTCGCCTTCACTATTATTCACATCACGGTACCGTCCTTGAGGTATAGTGATGTTTGCCTCATGCTTTGGTAGCTTTATATCTCAATCTTAGTTAGAGATTTGGTCATTGCTTGCATTCTTCCTCAAGAATCTGCTTCTCTTCTATCAGTGAGTTCTTACCAGTGTTCTCCCTCTTTTCGATTTTGTGGGTTCAATCTGCTGTTTCCATACCATTTGTTGTGCGCTATCCACTTCTTTGTGTGACTTTAGATTTGGTTGTTTAAAGCTTTTCCTGGAATCCGTTTGTGATGTAATTGCCGATTCTTAGATTTTGGTGTTGAATTACATTTATATGTATGTTTTCCGGTTACTGTTGTTCTACGTCTGTTACTTGCTGCTAATTGATTCTTATTTTGACCATGCAGGTGTACGAATTGATCTGTGCTTGCTTTTGTCTGTGATATAAGGTTTGTTTCTTCTGCTTAAGTTCGATTTATGGTGGTCTTATGTGTGTGGATGATTTTTTGTTCTTTATGGTTTACTGTTAGGCTTTGTGTTTGGTTTATGTTGTTTGTGTTTTTTGGGGGTTCATCGTGTGCTTATCGGTGACTGATTTTTAGTTCTCGATGTTTTACTTTTGACTCCCGCATTCCATGGGTTTTTGGGGGTGTTACTGTGGGTTTCTGGGTTTTGTGTTATAAAGATTAAAGGTCTGTCTGTTAAGGTGTTATTATTTTGAGCTCTTCGCATTACCCGGTTACTGTGGGCCTTTGATCGTGGTTTTGTGTTATGTCTGGGCTCTGTTATATGGATTAAAGAGGTGCGGATTAAGGTGTTTGCCTGTTTGTTGCTGCTAACTGGTTGTTTGCGTTAGCGGGTTGACATGTGAGTCATTTAGTTTTGATTTATTGTCTTAGAGTTTAGTCTCCACCCCGACAAACTGCGAGGCAGCTGTTCAAGGAGAAAGGTAATATAAAAACCATTTGCAGGTCACAACAAATACATAACAATAACATACAATAAACAGCTGACCCAGATTCTCTTGACTACTGCAGATGGTCAGACCGCTGCTGCGCAGCAGGACACTCGGTGAACCAGCTAGCAGATAACGAGGAGCTATTTGCAAAAACTAAGCTAAACCTTTTGTGAAGGGAATGGGTGTTTAAGGTAGCAAAATAGATAAGGACACTTAGGGGCTGTCATAGCCACCATTTTGAAAATCATATGGAACCTAAACCCACTTTTTGTTCGCACCTGTCCGCGATTGTAGATAGGGATTATGTATGCACTCTCTCTTTTAGTTTTATAAAATGGCTTCTTGATTACTACTACTTTAAAAGCAACTGCAAATTAGGAACTATGTTGGCTTAATAACTTCATTCTTTTCCTTTGGCCTAAATGCATATCCACGAAACAAAAACACTCCACCTTTACATTATCTAATACAGGAGCTTAATTTTTTTATGGACAACAATAGGCATAGGTATGACCATTGTCTATCTATATACGCCTATAATGCTAAGGCTGCAAATTTAGAATTGGGTTGTGGCTTACTGTTGCCCCACAACAAACATGTGTTTCTATATCATGACCCACCATACATAGTTTCCTTGCTTATCCCTCTCAGTTGTTGCTGCAGCAATTGTTAGTTATGTTACTCTATTTGGTTGGGTATGTTTCTAGGAGATTCAGATTTAATCTTGCTTTAGTATTTCATATGTATATGCTTAATTTTCACTGCATCTTTTGCAGCTTATTGGTGGCTGGAGTCATGGCGGGGTCGCGAATAAGCTTCATATTTTAAATTCCCGTTGATTGAGTCCTTCATACACGCTAACCAACTGTCGTTGTGAACATGAGGTTTCAAAAACTATCATAAACAAACCTCCGCCGCGAAGCGCGGTCGCAACATCTTGTATGATATAAAGAAGCTACTATGAAT
>JBCNJP010012100.1:0-14354 GCA_039602395.1 Deinandra increscens subsp. villosa
AGTCATGATTGATAACGACGTACGGTCAAGAAAACTACAAACAATTGGATATGTTATTTTAATTTTTCATTAGAATTCTTTTTAAGAAATTTTCTTTATGGGTATATAAAAAGCTAGAATTCTTTGTAGTATGACCATGAATGTACGTTATCCTGGTGAGCCAACTCTAGGGATCACTGAAAATGACATAATGTGGATAGGGAATGGTTAGAAAACTGAAGCGATTACTTTTATTTTGACCTTCAAGACTCTTCACCTATAGTGTCGAGTCATCATTAGGTCTATCGCTCGTCTCGTGGTCAACGTATGTTTATTTAAATAGTTACGGATCCACAACTATTTGTCAGCGGGGGCAAAAAATAAACAAGTAAGAAATGTGATTCATTTCATTTTTGAAGATTTTTGTTTTTTAGGGTAGGGGCGTTTTTTTCGATTTATTCAAATGAAGGAATGAAAATTTTTATTCAATTTGATTTTTTCTTAAAATTTTATGAAAACAATAAAAATAAAAATTAAGAATAAAAATTAAAGAAAATACAAACAAAGATGTAAAAATTTACAAAAATAAAAATAAAATTAGAAATTTAAATAAAATAATAAATAAAAAAACTACTAAAAAATAAAAACTCAAAAACCAAATAAAATAAAAACATAAAAATTAGAATATTTAATAAAAATAAATTAATAAAAGGTTAAAAATTTTAAAAATATAAATATAAAGTAGATAAATTAATTTTAAATGGAAATGATGGTAAAAACGAATAAAACTAAAAAAAAATTGGTAAACCGGGAATTACGTACATATGCGTAGTATGTCAATTAAGGTATTAGAAGAGTCTAGTACCCTTAAAACACTTCACAAACATCACACATATGTTCGAGTCTCGAAACATTAGTGAATAACTAAAAACCGATACGTGTTGTGACTTACGTGCGAAATTATTGCGTGAATTTGATTGTACAATCGTGTTATAATATATGTCATGTGAATACTTGATTTTATGGGATTCAATGTGATAATTATGATGGTGAATTAAAAATGGGAGAAAACATAGAAAACCAAAACAAAAAACGCGAAAAAACAGACAAATTGGGACTCGGTCAACGAAACTCAACCGAGGAGGGTTGACCAGGCGATTTGTGGACCACGAGATCAGCCCTGGGAACCCAGTGACGGTCTGCGACTGGCCCAGTCGGGTTAAAACCCTAAAAACCCACTATTTAAACAATCATTAGCCACATTTGGTCATTTGTGCTCCTCTCTAACACGTCCCATCAGCCTAAATTCCTAAAATACGTCCCAAATCATTCCTTGTCCAAAAAGTATTAAGTTTGGTGCTTTACATCAAGAATCAAGCTTGTTTTTCATTCCAGAACATTCCTTAATCATCGGTTTGTTATTTTCTTTGATTTATCTTGTTAAAAAGTCATCAAGTTCTTCACTTTATGCTTGATCTAAGGTTCTTTGATGATGATATGATGATAATATGCATGGATCTAGTGTTCAGACATATAAAGTTTGAATTTTGATGAAAAATTAGATATTTATGGTTATTATGGTTATATATGTTAGATCTAGGGTTTTGCATGCATGAAGGTTGATAAAGGTTGGGTCTTTATGCATGATTCATGTCCTAATTGCTTGATGGTAGTAGATATATGATGGATACGTGATAAAGTCGCAAAATTTACATGAAATCTTCAATAAAATCCTATCTTTGCGTTGTTGCATGCTAGATCTAGGGTTAGGATGATTGATCCATATTCGATCTATGATAAAACGACTTGATTTATGTTGTTGGATGCAAATCGATCGATAAAGTTGATATTGATGGGAAACTTGCATGAAAAATAATATATTTAAATAAACATTTATATAAACATAAGAAGCATGATCGTAGGGTGTAATAACTTGCATGTTAGATGTGGTGAACACCTTATATGACTTGAAATATGCTAAAAGTGGTTTTATGTGACTTAACGAGCAATAACAATGTGGTTTTGATGCAAACTTAGCTCGTATGCAAATAATATATATTTACCGGAAAAATAACAATTGTGTGACACATGCGTATGATCGTGTGATTACCTGGTTATGTGTTTTTATTCTATTCATCGAATAATTATGAATTATACGTGTGTACAAGTCTTAAGTCTCACGTCTCGGTGGGAATGACAAGACTTTGTACGATCGCCCCGTAGATCGTACATCGTATACACGGGATAACGTCGTAATACATTGTGAAGCATTTATATTTATCGTCATGTAACATGTTATATGTGATATACGTGTTAGGATAAACCATGGATGAATTTGTTTGCTCTGAAAGTCCTTCTACTTTAGTTAACCATGAATATAACAGAGAATTATGAGGTAGATCTACTGGTCCTAACAAGCTCTACTCGACCACTGGGAGTGGGGCGGGTATTATACTATTTCTAGCTTGGCCTACTTGCAAATGGTATGGTTAGAAGGCAAAATAACTGTCAGTAATGGTGTCACGAACCCTATGGTGTTATAAAAATCTTTAGGACTAGTTATCCATGGGGTATATAAATAAGCTTTTCAGGGTGAAGTCCCTGCTTGGGTTAGGTCTCATTGAGGGTAACCTGTTATTTACCAGTTTTTGATAAATGTTTATTTATCCGCTTTTAACTTGTGAACTCACCAACCATGCGTTGACACTTCTTAGTATGTTTTTTCTCAGGTCCTTAGGAGGCACGCTAAGGAGCATGTTAGGATCATTCATTTGTTTGATTTGCATGGTTTGTAAACGCTAAACTATATTTTGTCGGATTGGGTGAAAAGATATTTTGAACTGTTATATTTATTTGTCGCTTCTGCTAAACTTGATTAAAACTCTGATGAGATGCTTCTGTTAAACTTTGAGAACTTTGCTAACTCTGATAAACTATTACAGAACTTGAACTGTGAAAAATGGTTTTTGAACGCCTTTTGTCGAGCATATAGAGTGTTCAGTGTGTCTGGCGGCACAGATCCTGGTCGGTCACGCTCCCGTTCGCAGTGATACTCCGCGGGTGGATTTTCAGGGGTGTGACATAGAGATTTGAACCATCACCATAAAGAAATGTTAAGCCTTATCCAACATTATGATATTGTTAGGTCAAATGCCCTTTTGTAACGAAAATCTTTAATCTTAATAAAGCACTAAAATTGTTGCCACATGTCTTCTTTCTAGGGGGTCCACATCAGCAGTGACACGTGTCAAAACCACATTTATTTATCAATTTAGTAAATTACCAATTAAGAGTAATTACCAATTTTGTTCAAATTAAATTTTCATTTAAAAAATGTCAAACTTAATGTAGATTTGATAAATTAATGTATTAAATTGTTAATTAATGTTTTATAATGAATTACGTAATTTATAATTTTCAAATCTCTTAATTTTGTTTTTGTATTTATCTAATATTATGAACGTAATTTCAAAACCCGTGAATAAAATTTTTAATTCCATTATTTGAAGTGGAAATCGAAAAAGAAACACCCATCCGAAAGGAGTGAAAATCTTTAGAATTGAAGGGAAACACATTTCTTATGTAATGATGCATTCCATTCTGATATGCAAACAAACATGTCATTTGTTCATGACTTATGACTCATTTCATTCCATACTTTATTTTTTGCCTACCAAACACTACTAATGATATCGAATTTTTATAACAATATAATCTTCCAAAATAGTTAGTGCATATTAGTTTTTGTTTATGTTTATTCTTTATTTATATAAATTTAATAATAGTATTTTTAATTAAAACATGGCGTTAAATATATATGATTAAAAAAGAAGGAGAAAGAATTATAAGGCTAAACGTAATGGGGCGTTTTCGGCCTCAATAACACCCCATAACGCCCGTCTATAACGCCCCGACCATTACCCCCCGGCGTTATGGGGCGTTATGGAGGTCGAATTCGCCGGGGGGCGTCAGGGACAAAACGCCGAAGATCGATTTTAAACCAAAAAAATAGCCGTTCAACGGCTATTTTTATAACCGTTACCTTTTTTTTATTTAATCTAATCATATTTTATCACTATATATACCTCATCTATTTTATAAAACTTTCACACACCACCTCAACTCAATTCTCTTCTTCTACTTCTCATCTTCTATATTTTTTAAAAATGTTTCCCAACCAACCCAACAACCAACCCAACTCTCGACCTAATACCGGGGAGAACGAACCTGATCAAAACCTTTGGCAAATGTTTATGAACATGCCTCTCCCTCAATACCCGCCAATGAACCCCGCCACTCAACCTTTCCCGAACCAATTCTCAAACATGAACCTTTATTCTCAAGGTTTTTCCCAATTCTCCCAACCACAATTTGGAGGTTATCCACCTCAACCATTTCAAGCTTCTCCAACCCCACGACCTTCTCCAACCTCGCGACAAACTCCAACCCCTCGAGCATCTCAACCCTTTTCTCTTCAAGATGAGGATGTTGAAATCGTCCAAGAAACACAAGAGGTCGGTGCATCACAACCAAAACACAAAAAGCTAGAGGAAAGAGCAAACGATCTCACAAAAAAAAAGGAGGACGACGCGAGAGCGACGAAGGAGATACAATTTTGGAGCGACGACGAGTGTTTCGCTCTTTGTCGAGCTTACATTGAAGCTTCGGAGAACCCGACAAAAGGTTTTTTTTTTAACTAAAAGTTATATTTTAAAAAAAAAAAATTTTTTTTTACTAACTTTTGTCTTTTTTTTTTAGCAAACAATCAAGATGCGAGAGAATTTTGGGACGAGATTCGGTCCAAGTTTTTCACGTTGATGGGGAAGGGCGAATACCGAAACCCGGATTCGTTGTCGTCCAAATGGAGAGAAATAAACAAAAAATGTCAAGCTTTCTCAACTTACTATGATCGGTCCAGATCAAATTGGCCGAGTGGTGCGAACGACGCCGACATTTACGATAGGGCGGTGATCGAATATGGAGCGGAGCGTGGTCACTTCACTCTCAAAAGGTGTTGGTCGTTTCTCTACCAAAGCGAGAAGTGGAGATCGAAAGCGGATATAACAACACGTCAAACCCGAAAAAGCAAGAAATCCAAGACGTCGTCTTCCGCCGATCCCTAGTCGTTTGACTCCACCGCTCGAACATTCGATATTAATTTGAATGATTCGGACAATGATGATGAGGATGATGCTCCGACTCCACCCGTGGAGACTACTAGTGGGAGGCCAAGAGGTCGAGATTTCGCGAGGGCTAACCGTGGAAAGGCTCCGGTCGAATATCACGCGGTGATGGCCGAGAGTATTCAAGATCTTGCACGGTCGAAGAAAAAGCAAGTCGAGCAAATCGACGATTATCAACTCGACAAGGATCTCGAGTTCCTCGCCCAAAAACCGCCTGAAAACGCCGATCCGGTTTACCTCGCCCTCCATCAGAAAAAGATGGAACGAATCAAAAAGAAATGGAAGTTGTAATTTTTTTTTCTTAAATTAGTTGTAATTTTTATTTTTATTAAGTTGTAATTTTTTTTTTAAATTAGTTGTAATTTTTATTTTAATTAAGTTGTAATCTTTTAGTTTTAATTAGTTGAAATTTTTATTTTAATTAAAATAGTTTAAAAAAAATAAAAAATAAAGAAATATTAAGTAATGATGGTGGGGCTTTATGGGGCTTTATCCACTACACCATAAAGCCCCATAAAGCCCCTTGCCCAGTCAGCGTCCACATGGCGCATAATGCCCCTTGTGGGGCTTTATGGGGCTTTAACCATTACGGATAGCCTAATATGAGTAAAAAGGTAACGCTCATGTGGTAACAAAATGATAAAGGTGTAAAAATAAGTAATGATCTGACATATAATATGAATATATTTTTATATTTCATTTTTTTAGTGGTTAAAATTTTTATATTTGTAATCTGTATCGTTTGAACTTACTAACGTTTTTCTTAACGGCTAATTTTACAACAACACGTCTTTAAAAGGGCTCGAATCTTTACTTCAAGAGAGTAACACGTTAGTTCGAATAATTTTGTCAATTGAACCCAACTGAAAAATCATTAATCATGTATCATCACGCTATTCCTTTAAAGACTTATATGCTACACTTAATGAATTTGTATAATATATGGTTTTATACACGATTTTATATGATTCATTTATTATTAAATAAATAAGTAAATCTTTTTAAGAATCATTCACAGCGGCTTATTTATTTTATCATCATAATTTACCTATAAAACACATTTATCCATAAAATATGATGACTTAAAAAAAACACCTCACATCACATTCTTCGTCCTTAAAAACACCTATATTTGTATAATGGATTGATATATTTACAAATCCGTTATATTTATCCCTTAAAATCTAGAGATAAGGTTTAAGTATAATGATAATGATCTATGACAAAAATAGATTACTTCTTATATTTTCTTTAAATTTTAAAGATAACATATGATATAAAAATATTGTTTCTGAATACTCTAACATATAAAATCCAAAGCTTTATGAATTTAAACCAATGTCACATTCATACTATTTATTTATTTTATATGGATATATATAATAATGATGAATTCCGTACATAAAGTAAAACATGATCACTCTCTACTAACAAAGTTTACCTAACTTTCACCTAATTTTGTGATGATATGATCACTTCCAACAAGTGGAGAACACAATGGTCACATTGCATGCAAGTGGTATTAATCGTACGCATGGGGTTGCTTTCATACGTAAGTATCGGCCCCTTCCTACATTAATGGATCGAACAAACTCTTTAGTTTCGGTCTTTTTTTTTTCCTAGAACACTTTGTAATTTTATCTTCTTTTTTCATTTTTAATTCTTAGACGAACGGGGTTTGTTTGTGTTGTTGAAGGGCATTTAAATATTAGGGACTTTTACATATATACCCTTACTAAGTTATTTTATTACATATATACCCAAACCTAAACCTTAATTACATATATCCCCTTCCTAAGCCATATATATTACATATTTACCCAATTCATTTAAAAAAACTTATTAAATGACTATTATACCCTTAATGAATATTTACATATATTCTCCTTCTAATATCAATGTCTTCTTCCATAATGGGTCAACCTCACACTCATAATCCTAAAAGAAAAAAGCAGAGCAATTCATTAATATGACCATTAGCTACTGTTCGAATATATATATATCAATTCATAAACCAAAACAATCATACACCAATTCATTCAAATATAAACCAATTAATTCATTAGTAGGACTAATTAATAGGATAAGAAGCTACTGTGATATTTCAACAGAAATACTCATTGAGATGTAAGTGAAGTTCAATTAGAAAAATAATACACGTTGTTCGAAAAAAAACAAGAAAAGCGAATAAATCATTGTTTCAATCGAACATTTGTTTCAAAGTAAGTATACGTCATTGGGATTGAAGTGGTTAATAGTTTGAAAAAAAATATAGAACACAATCGATGGCAACCCCTGTGATGGTTTCCGTCACCCTCGCCGGACGAGATTAGTTCGTCGGACGAGAGGTCGCCGGACAAGATAGCTAGGAGAAGATAGGTCGCCGTTGATAGGGTTTTCTGATGGGAGAAGATACGTAAACGCTAAAATTGCAAAAAGTCGTTTGGGTTTTCTGATAGAGAAGTTACGTGAACATGAAACTAATATTGCAATTTCATGATTTTATTTACTTATATTTTCTGAAAATAAAAAGGGTAGAAGGGTAATTTCATGAGCAAAAGGGGATATATGTAATTAAAGTTTATGTTTGGGTATATATGTAATAAAGTGTCTTACCAAGGAGATATATGTAAAAATCCCAAATATTATGCCTAAATGCTTTTTAAATTAATAAAAAAAATTAACTTGGTAAAATCCTTTAAAAATATAAAATTTTCAAAACAATACACAAAATACCCCTAAAAGCATTCATAATCCATATTCCTATACTTTAACTAAAATTTTTAATTTTTAAATGTATATATTATTTTTTAAAATCTCCAACATTCCATTCCCATATCTACCTATTAAATTAAATAATACTTTTTGTTTCGTTTTTAATATATTTTCTATTCTTTACCACTCACATCCACTTATAAATAATATAAACTAATAGACAGAAAGTGATAATACGATAATACGTATTAAATTTGAAAGATAAATTTAGTTTTCATGAAATATATAGGGACAAAGTATAGAAACAATGAATGGTTTGGAGTAACTTTTAAGTGTTTACCCCCAACGATTGCACTTTAAAAACTATTCTATAGTGAATAGAACATTCATATTAATTTGCAGGTTTTTATCTTTATAATTTAACAAAAAGTCTTTATTATTAAAGTCTAAAAATCTTTTGAAAACCTTTCAATTTCTATTTAATTAAATATAATTTTTTTTTTCTATTACTTTTTCTTTCATTCCACTCTTCTAGTTTTTTCTTAAATTGTAGAGATGATGTATGAGAATTGGGATACCTACGTGAGTACGTGGAGTGCAAAGGAGAAGTTATATATATTTGTTTTAATTTTAGATATATAAATAAAGAGTCAAAGGGATATGCGAACATTCTCCATATATCCCAACCCATTCTATAGGGCTATATTCACGTTCCTATTTTCATATCTATCTATACTATATAATAAACACAAGTTTTTAATGTGTAGGTGGCACAATTTAAGGTGTGCCACCTAGGATTAGCTTATGTGTCATTTTTATAGATTTTTGAATTAAAAAAATAAATGGTATTTACAAAAATGAAAGATCTTATAATTAAAAATCAAAAAATTAAATTATTTCCATAAAAAATTATCCATATTTGTTTTACAATACCATAACTTTGATTCATCATATCTTCTTCATTTCTTAATGAAAATTTGATTCGTAAATTGCTTTGGATTCGTGAAAGAAAACCTAACAAAACTAGATCCATATTGTTTAAGTTTCGATCAACGAATGATGGTGAACGAATCAAAAAACAAAGTCGCGACTTTCTAAACCCACCATTGATGAACTTAAACTCCAATTCGATCATTCGTTTAATAGTTAGAAAAAAACTTTCATCTTTTAATTCGTTTAATTTTTCTTTTATATCAAAGCCTCGGGTATTTACCCGGGACACTAACTAGTTATGGAGTAAATGCACGAATTTCTCATTTTTTACTCCTCCATGATCCTGATCGCAATCTCATTTTCTAAATGTACTCTCTATATTATTAACCATTAAACTTTTCTTTTCACACCTATTATCCTTTTACCTGATGGATTAGAAGTTATAACTATGTGTTATGTCGACATCAATTTTAGGATACGTTTAGCCCCCAAAGTGACATTTTAGTGGTAATTAAGATGTTGCACTATTAAAAAGTTGTAGTTTTAAATCTTACAAAGTATAAATTAAGTATAAATTGTATTTTACCCCAGAGTAAAATCTAGAAATTGTTAATTAAACAAAAAATTAGGATATTTTCATTATTGTTAATTTTTTTTAGTAATAATCAAATATATATTAAAAACCTTCAAGAAACATACACGACTCAAATCAACACGTAGAGAAGACGAGCAACAAGCTGCGCCGCCAACCCTTTTTTAATAGCAAACCCTAGACGTATAAAAACAACATTTATTTAATCTAGAGGCCACAATATTCCCGTACATGACTTTTTGGATCCGTCTCAACATGGCCGCCGCCTCCGGCTCTACATGGCCGCCACCTCCGGCTCAACATGGCCGCCACCTCCGGCTCTACATGGCCGCCACCTCCGGCTCAACATGGCCGCCACCTCCGGCTCAATATGACCGAATGTATCAAAAGCGAAGGGAACAAACACATATTGATTTTCGGTGCACGCTTTCTCGTGTTTGTTCACCTTCCCAGCAGCCGCTCTGAACGTCGCATGGCCCGTCGTGAAGGTACTGGCCCTCAGTCCCACAAGGGAAGAAACCCCCGTTAAATCAACACATGCATGCTTCCCATTCTGCCACCCAAAAACATGTATGTCGGCCAGCCTGAGGGTTGAGCGCCCATCCAAGGGGTCAGACAAGAAGTTAACAGGAGCTTCCTTCCTAGCCGAGATCCCCGCCCGCCTGAAAATGTCAAACAGAACGTCCCGAACCACATCATGTCGATATTTAAACCCAAAGAGCTCTTTGCAGTGAACGACGTGCTCCCCGAACGAATCCATACACGCCTTGTTGCAGACGGGACATTTTTCATCAACGGGGAACAGGGGGACCATGAGGCGATACTTGAGAATTGCCCGGTATGCCACGGGCGACATGTGTTGCCCCAACCCGTCAACAGGGAGAGCATAGAGGAAATCTTGCGCGTGTGTTTGTCGAAGACATTCCCAAACGGCCTTTTGCCTAACTATCATCTCATAAGTAGCCTCCATCTCGAGCATGTTTTTACCAAAGAGGGCATTCGCCAAAACGTGTAGGGCTTTTGGTGGGGCGATGTCCTTATTAGTGAAACCGCTTAGATCAAAGCCCGAAATTATATCATGGAGACCAGCCGGAGCATTCTCGTAGTCGGGGCCCATACCATAACCCCCGCTCTCCCGTAGAATATGGTCTTGCAGTGCCCAAGATTGGGCACGCGAGGCCACAAAGGCGTACGACGTCGCTTCGACCGCCGAATAGACCCCCCATGCCGAATCGGCAAAGAAAAAAGCCGCCATTGCAAGTCCCCAAAGAAGGGACCTCCACACACGACATATCCTCAAATCCTTATCAAAACCAACTACAACCGCCATCATATGAGTGGGGGGACATGTTCTTAGGCCAAAGAAAAGCTTGGCAATACCCATGCACGAACGAAGCAGAAGGAGTTCGCATTGTGGGTTGCCAAGCGCAGGGAGGAGGCACATAAGATCAGCAGCAGTAGACGCCCTCCTCGTGGCCAACCCCTGAATAAACTGGTCATCACGACTAAAAGCCCCCCCCCCCCCCCCAAGGAGCTTCACCCCCTTGGTGGATCTGCTAATGTCAGCAGGGAAGAGGCCCGGCCGAACTTTCTCACCATCACATGATGGCCAAAAGAGTTTCGTCTTCCGAATATTAAGAGCTAATCCCAACGGCAGACCCATTTCGTTAATGATCCCGAGGGCCTTAGCTACCTCCCTAGTATCCCCAATAACCGTACCATCGTCAAGATACCAGGCGTGGAGCAGCAGATGGAATTTGTCTTGGATATGATGCATAAGCGGGTGAAGGACGAAGACAAACAGGAGGAGCCCCAATGGGTCACCCTGCTAAACCCCAGTAGTGGCCCATATATGATCATCCCCCCAGGTATAAGCGGGCCGGTTTCCCGTATAAGAAATCAACCCAAGGCCAAATGGACGGGAATCTTAGCCTGACCTCACAGAGTAAGGACGCACGATCGACCAGGTTGAACGCATTGGAGAAATCAGCCGTGAGCATAGTGAGGGACCCATCGAGATGTCGTTCCCCCACAAGGAAGTTAACACTATGGAGAATTGCTTCGGCGCCACCCAGCACACCAACCCCAAACTGGAAATCACCAAGATATTTGGTCATTTCTTTACAAACCCCTTGCATCGCAACCTTGGAGACCAACCGCCTCCAGATGGTGCCAACGACGATAGAACGAATCCCATTGTTAGGATTAAGGAGCGGCGTTAGGGGACCGAAGCAACAAATTCCCCTGAACAGTTGCTTTTCAGATGGAAATCTTGTCCGGCTGGGTCTTTAACTTTGAGCAGCAGCAGCATCAGCAGCATCTTTCTATCATCAACCTGTCTGACACACATTTGAAAAAATATACTCCACCAGACAATTGATGACTGGTCTTTGGGTTAGAAGGTAATTATCATCCTATCAGTTGATTCAAATTAACATCATTTTAACCAAAAACCCTAATATAGATTACGGGTTTTCTATAAAACTTCCCCTGAACCCAAGACCTCTAAAGACTTCCCCTTAGCTGATAACTTCCCCTCAGCTAAGGACTTCCCCTGAGATAATACATATTATCTTCGAGTTCCCTTCAGATACTATGTATTATGGAAGTCTTTTCGGATAATACTTATTATCCTCCCTCCTTCCCCTAAAAATTTGTCAAGATCTGACGGAGGAAGTCTTTTCCATTAGATAATAAGTATCATCCTCGAGTTCCCTTCGGATAATACTTATTATCCCATACTAAAGATCGACTGAAGTTTTCAAGTCGATCTTTGATGAAGAAAATGATGCAGAGAGCAGTCAGAGATCATGAAGATCCAAGTTCAACAATCAAATGAGAAGCAAAAGAATGCTCGATGCTGGAAAGGAATTGTCACATGTCGTTGTGACCGGCCAAGTTGAGAAAGATAAAACTGGGTGTGGGTCAGAAAAGTCTGATAAATCTCTGTCTGCAAACAGCATTATTCCTCCACCAGTTCCCAGAGACATTATAGGAATACTTCTTAGTGAGGATCAAGTTGAACGAACCGAGTCTGATTATAAAGAAGCTGCTCCTCCTATTGATAGTGTCTTGGTTGGAACTACACCTTTGACTCAAGAAGAAATTGATAATGAAGCAAACATGACTTATGGTGAAGGGAGAGTAAAGGATGTATCAGACAATGATGCTGAGTGCCAGAAATATGACAGGTGTCACAATTCTAAGTCTGATGAAGCTGGGATAGAGTTGAAACCATACCCTAAGATTGAAACCCCATGCTTCAAAGTAATTGACGAAGTCAAAAGGGAAAAAGTGATCTTGACGACACGGCCTGAGGGGAAGATCTTTATGACATCTGGATCCATGTTTGACCAAGAACCAGATGTTGGGTATGACTTACCATCCTTCTCCTCCAAGTTCAAGGGAATAACCGATGGAGTGATAAGTGAACCTAAAGTTGAGAAGCCAAAGATCACCATCAAGCATCCGAGTATGAAG
This sequence comes from Deinandra increscens subsp. villosa, assembly GCA_039602395.1. NCBI lineage: Eukaryota > Viridiplantae > Streptophyta > Magnoliopsida > Asterales > Asteraceae > Deinandra > Deinandra increscens. The sequence continues at coordinate 12,883 of JBCNJP010012100.1, forward strand.
CCAACAACTGGAGTAAAGAATGAAAAACTCAAGGGAGTAGCTGTGTCTCCCATTTCTTCAGTTGGATCATGCAGTTGCTGTTGTAATTGCAAGAATGGTGCTTCAACGTCAAAGAATCAAGGAAGCACAAAGATAGTAAAGACAGTTTCGACACAGGCTACGACAAACCAGCAGAAAGTCAAATCTGAAGCTGCAGTCAAACCAAAGAAGCAGACACAGAGCAAACCAGCTCCATATCAGCCACCAAAGTCAAATGGGTACACGTCTGACTTCTATCTAAAGAAGCAGACTTGCTTTAATTGTGGCATTGCTGGTCATATTGCTAGAAACTGTCTGTATCGCCCCTATGAACCCTATTATCCGAAAACTCCAAGGGTTTCATCTCAGGAGTCTATGAAGTCTAAGCCGATGATGGTGCAAAAACCTAAGGCAATGAAGACTGTTACTCCTAAGGTTAAACCCTCTAATCAACATTGGGGTGCTGCCAAAGCTGAAAGAAAATCTTTAAATCAAAACAACAGTTTTCCAAGTTATCAAAATTCCCAAAAACAGGTGAAGAAACCGTTTTCAAAACAACCAAAGCTTGAGAAACCCAAAGTTACCCCTCCCACGGTAACTAAAACTGCTTTGAAAAATGAATCTAAAACAAAGAAGGTTGAAATACCTAAAGTCACAACTCCAAAGGTGACTAAAACAAATGTTAAATCACCTGGAACTTGGAAACCGAAGGCTAATGCAGCTACAACCGAATCATCCCAACTTCCTGATTTTTCAAAAGGAATGTTTTTAAAAGAAATTTCATTCACTGATCCTCAGGAGTACCCAGAAAAACAATGGCCTGGGTACTATTAGTTACTAATCTCTCACTCTGTGCAGGAACGATCAAGGAGGATTATCACTAACGTTTTTATTACTAATTTGTTTATTGATAAGTGATTGTTCCAGGCACAAGTTTAGGAGACGTATCTTCATGTCATGTCAAGTAATCTATAAATGGAATGTATGTCTCATTGAGAGGTAAAAGGTCAAAATCTGCATGAAATGTACTGTTCTTAACTTGGTTGTTTGAATGATGAGGCAACAAAGGGTCTTTTGAGTCAAACCTATTTCATTAAAGTTTCAATTAAGCTGTTGATTGATTATGTGTTTGACTTCAAATGCAATGAAGTGTGCATGTCATGAAACCCAATTTTCTCAAAATTTTTAAATCAATACTTTGAAAGTTAGCTTGGTCAGATGTCTGCAAAATTTTGTGTTTTGTGCTTTTAAGTGTGTTTGTGTGTTTTATTTAAAAAAAACTAAAAAATGATGTTCACAAGATTGTGACATTAAAAATCAAAAAGCAAGGGGAAGAAATGTAAAGATGAAGAAAAAGTTGACCCCTCAAAAATAGTGTGCTTTTCAATTTTTAATTGTTTGTGTCTTGTTTTTGAGAAGTTTAGGGGAAGTAATGTCACACCCCAACCGACGGC
>JBCNJP010012101.1:0-14354 GCA_039602395.1 Deinandra increscens subsp. villosa
TTTGACATTTATAGGAATCTGTTGGACTTTATCTATTTCATCAAGGCATTTTGTAAAAATTTTAGGCATAAAATTAGGGTTGGAGCACGAGGTTGAGGGTAACCCCTCTTCCTCGTTACCTGACTTGGCACTAGAGTGCTCTTCATCGACGACTATTTCCAAGTTCATTCCTCCACAGGCGACCCTTTCCAAGTTCCATCCTCCACCGCCAAGGTAGTTGCGATGTATGTCGCTGCTAGTGGTCACGTTACTGCTGCTCATGGCAGTAGCAGCCTTGCCTTTTTCTCCTCCAGATATCTTGTTCGGTTTATGCCCATTGCACCACCAGTCTGGATAGCCAACAATTTTAAAGCACTGTTATTTGGTGTGTCCTGACATACCACAATGAGAGCACTTGAGATGATTTTTGTCTTCTTTGATGTTGTTGGTTCTATTTCATTTCATAGTTGGGTATCTCCTTCGATTTCTGTTTGAGGTTAACCCGGCACCAACTCCTTCGGGTTCCCCTTGTTCTTTGACCACCAAGCCCGCCACCACCCCCTGTTGTGACGTTTTGTCAGCCGAAACAGTACCAAGGATGTTTTGGTGGGCAAAGTTCTGGTTATTAAGTTTCTGGTTAATCTGTAAACTGTCTGATACGCTCGGTTTGGAATTTGGGACTAAGATTTAAGGCCATGATGAGGCTATCAAGCTGTAAGCTTAGGTCAGGGGTTGAATATGTCATTTCGGGTAATGGGTTTTTGGCTAGGGTAAAAGATAGTTGTTGCATGGGTAGAAAAAGAGTGTAAACAGGTTGGTCCTAGAACCATACACTGCTCTGATACAATGTGAATTTGTAAGGCATATAATAGGCTAAACAATAACTTGTATTTTCTTGCATATTGTAGTACATGACAAGATTATGATTTATAGGGACCTATAGACATGTAAAAAGGAAAGGTGTAAATGGTACAACTGTGAATGAGTGAGACAGACACTAATCAAGGAAATGGTGAACTGTTTCTTCTGACACTCTTTGACAGCTAGTGTAACCCATTTGACTTTCTTGATCTAACAAAATATTCATTAAAAAGAATAATTGTTTAAAAAGAAGTAGATTTCATCTTCTCCATTACATTTCCCAAAATATTCTCCATTACTTCATCTTCTCCATTACATTTCTCAAAACCTAGCTCATCTTCTCCATTTTTGGTTCACTATCAAGCTATTTTCACGCAAGTCAAGCTTTAAAGATTGTGTTTCATTTCTTTCTTTCAACTTTACAAGCTCAAAGAGAGGTAATTTAGAAGGTTAACCTCAAAGAATGTTTCTCCGCTCAGGTCTCGGTTAACATACAGTTCAGGCGACCGGAGGGTCAACGGACCCTTCGGACCCTCCCCTAGATCTGCCGATGTATAAGTGTGTCTAATATAATTGTTACTTATATGGTTTATGTTCTCCTATGTGAGGGCTTCTTAACGAAGTAAACTACATAAAAACGGAGTTAAAATTGATGAAATATCCAAGTCAAAAGTTGGTGTTCGGAGCTGTTAGAGCTACATAAATTTGATTGATAAAGAGTGGAACTTGTCCCACATCAATGGGAGGTTGAAACTAGAATTGGTTTATAACGACGAACACTATTTAATAATTTATTTTCGTTTAGTAGGAGACACAAGTGACCCTAAAGGCATGAAACACTATAACTGGCACTCAAATGTACGTGACGTGGCCAATGAGTGCAATGTGACTCTTTTATTGTGCATTTTTCACTTCGCACGCTTGAGAATTGTCTTTATATTTTTTTTAACAATGGCTTAGCTCAGTCCCTGGCTTGGTATCCACTGTTCGATTTATACCAGCGACTCGTTAGTTCTTATGATGGTGCGTTCTATTGAACATGTTCACTGAATCCACTAAACCGAGCGGTAAAAGGTTCGAATAGTATCCATTGATTGGGCATAATTAGTGGATCGACATCAAGTGAAATAAGATGGTTAGAGAATTCGATTAAGCGGAACGAGTATTTGACTATTTTAACTCAAGAGTCCTAAATAATACGAGTCTTTGATTTGTTCACTTAAGACTGTGTTTGGCGCACTAGCTGAAAAGCTAGCTGCTAGCTGATAATATATAAGCTAGCTGATAAAAAATAACGTTTAGTGAAAAATAGCTGAAAAATATAAAATGATATAAAAGTACATGTATATAAATAAAATAAAATTTAAAAACAAAAAATATAAATAAGTTAGGGAAGAGTAAAACTGGAAATATTATAAAAGCTAGTTGAAATGCTACTCCAACTAGTTTTTTAAAAGCTAGCTTATGACACACTAAACACGACCTAAAGACATTTTTTACAATTAATTGTTTTAATAAACTATTGTATATTACAAGATTAATATATAGTCATGAAAGTTTTGATTTGTATAATGAACATGATAGTTTATTTTTTAGTAGAAAAATAAGCTTTACTCTTAATAACACTAAAATAAAGAAAAATAGAAATTTAGAAAGAATTATAGATGTTTTTTAAAATTATATAAAAAAAGAGTTTAGAGTCGACAATCTTTTAAAAAGCTAGTTGGAGTAGCGTTTCAACTGCTTTTTATAATATTTTCAGTTTTACCATTTCCTAACTTATTTCTATTTTGTTTTTAAATTTTAATTTATTTATATACATGTAGTTTTATGTCATTTTACATTTTTCAGATAGTTTATCAAATAGCAGATAGTTTTTCAGCTAATACGCCAAACAGAGCCGATGTATAAACGAAAATAGTTTTCATTATTGCAACTTAATATAATACAAGAATACGTGTTGAAAGAACCCATTGCATTGAAGACTTTGGTTTGATTATATTCTTTTATGTTAGATATTTCTTTTCCTAATAATAAAAGTCTATTAAGCAAAGGTTATAAAACTAGAGTCCTTTTTCCCTGTTACTAGCAACGTCTCTTAAGAAGTGCCCATCCTCCACCTATATATACCTCACCATCTACTTCTTCTTTCTCCTCACCTCATTCATAAATCATAACCATAACAAAAACACACATTAATCGGATCACTGAATGTGCTATGACTCGTCCACACAGATTCCTATCCACCTCATCACCAACGGCGGTTGCCGAATCGCCTGAAGAACTCTCCGCGGAATCCGATTTCATCTTCATCATCGCTGCTTTACTATGTGCTCTCGTGTGTTTTGTCGGATTGATCACGGTCGCGCACTGTGCTTGGCTGCGGCGCCGAAGATCCATGGCTAATCCGACATCTGACCAACCGTCTGCTGCTAATACAGGCGTTAAGAAGAAGGTCGTAGACGGGCTACCGAAGTTCGCGTATGATTCCGCTAAGGAAGATAAAGGCGGAAAGCATTCCTCGGGCGATTGTGTGATCTGTTTGGTGGACTACGCCGATGGAGACGAGATCCGAGTGCTGCCGCAGTGCGGACACGGATTTCACGTCGGATGCATCGGTAAGTGGCTTGGCTCGCACTCGACTTGTCCGTCGTGTAGGCAGATTTTGGTTAACTGCAAAAAGTGCGGAGAGATTCCGACAGTTGCTGCTGGTAAAAGTTCGTTGGCGGCGGAAGAAGGCGGAGAACATAATGGTAGTATGGTGTCGGCAGTTGGGCGATGACGTAACTAATTAGGTAATAAGCCATGTGTCAATTGGTGGATGAAGAAAACTATGATGGTAGTGGTGGTTCAATGAATCCCACCGGTGGCGGGTGGGATGTTTGTGGGGTTTTATTTTTTGTTTGGTAGGTAAGGCTGATTTGTAACATAACTAGAAATAGTAATATACTGGTATGTATTTTTATTTTACGGTTAAGTAGATGTTGTGAAATAGTTTAGTTTTTGATAGCATCCTGAAGTTATGTCCGCTATAAGCCGGTTGAGATCGAATCGGTGTAAAGTATAAAGTATTTGAAGGAGACGAGTTTAATGGAGCTCGAGCCTTAAAATATGGCTCGTTTCATAAACGAGTTCGAGTGTGAGCTTCCATGTCATTTTTGATCCCGCTAGCTAGGCTAAAAGAGCCCCTTATTTATATAATTTTCAAATAATATATTAATTAGTTATTTATAAAAACATATAATATAATTATATATACAAATTAAATTATAAAATATATATAAAAAATAGAGTTAAATACGGTTTGATTCTTTTATATGATTTGGCCAAAATAACTATTTTAGTTAAAAATCTTAATTTTGACTTTTTTAGTTTAAACTAGAAGTAGGGAAAAAAATGTTGTTTTTAATACACTTTAAACTACCTTGAGACAAAACTTGTTTAAATCAAAGTAGAAAGATTTGAATAGAACGGACACTGTTTAAAAAAAATTTAAGTTTGCAGCAAACCATTCGTCTAAAAATTAAATTAAAATATTTATATATTTAGGGGAAAGTGAATATGATGTTGTTAAGCATTGTTTTGTCTCAAGGTAGTTTAAAGTGTATTAAAAACAACATTTTTTTCCCTACTTCTAGTTTAAATCAAAGTAGAAAGATTTGAATAGAACAGACACTGTTTAAAATAATTTAAGTTTGCAGCAAACCATTCATCTAAAAATTAAATTAAAATATGGAAAATTGGATTTGAATAATCTTAACTTTTGGGTGTTGGCCAAGAATAATCCCACATTTATAAATCACTCTCAATGGTCCCAACTTTTACCTTATTTATTGATAATGGTCCCGCCGTTAAAAAACTTAACGCCGTTAACTTTTTGATGATGTGGCGTCTGATGTGGATATTTATTTTTTTTTCTTTTTTTTAACCCCTTATAAATTAAACATGTCAAAACCAAGTCAAAATGTGATGAAAATCACTTCCCATTTAGCCTCCTTCTCTGCTGCCGTGAAAACCATTCTCGCCGGCAATCCTTGCGACGGCAGCTTCCTCACCGTCCGGCGGCGTTCTGTCGTTGATTAATTCAACCTGCCCTAAAGTGATGCCAAACCCATAACAACATCAATATTCCCACCTCTACACAGAACCCATAATCACGAACCCCAATTCACAATCCTCCTTTCATCTAACAACAGATTCTAACCATGCTCCAATCGTGAATCATCATAGGATCCGATTGATAACTGCTTCTTTCGCCAGAATCCCCAATTATTCTCTCCCGTTAATGGATGAAATTCACGATAACTCCATCCAGGATTACAAGCTCTTCGGTAACTTGTATGTTATTCTTTCGATCGACGCCCAAAATCAGAGCGGTGGAAATGCCGTTACAGAAACCCTAACTGTCAACACTTGCTGTGATATTTTTCGAGATGGATCGGTTGTAGGTTTCACGAGTTCGAATGGTGTCGTTCTGTCATTGAATAATTCGACCTGTGTTAAGACTATTGCAGCCGACGGTGAGGATACAAGTAAGTCGTTGAGATCGGAGGTTTCCGGAGTTAGGTTGACGCCGCTGGCCGGTGAGGAAGCCGCCTTCGCAAGGGTGTCAGAGGTTGCCGGAGCTCGGTTGATGCTGTCGGACGTAGCCGGCACTCATGCTCTTGTGGGTCTCTCTCTCAAACAACATATGGGATGTCTCGCCGGAGTTGTGAAGGTTTCCGGCGAGAATGGGTTTCACGGCAGGTAGAGGAGGCTAAAATTGGAAGTGATTTTGACCACACTTTAACTTGGTTTTGACATGTGTAATTTATAAAGGGTTAAAAAAAAGAAAAAATAAATAAATATCCACATAAGACGCCACGTCATAAAAAAGTTAATGGTGTTAAGTTTTCTAACGACGGGACCGATATCAATAAATATGATGAACGTTGGGACCATTGAGAATGATTTTTAAATGTGGGATTATTGTTAGCCAACACCCAAAAGTTGGGATTATTCAAATCCATTTTTCCTTAAAATATTTATATATTTAGGGGAAAGTGAATATGATATTGTTAAGCATCTAAGCTTGTATACGAAACCAACAAATCCTAATTAGTCGACATGTTTGATTTTTCATGAAATTCTTTGCAAAATCAGTAGCAGAGACTTAAATGTGATATTAAATTGAAGTGCATATGAGTTCGAACGCGAAATTCATTATCCATGCTGGGGATCATTACTTTCTTTACAATTGTAATATATATTGATTAATATTTTAATATTCTAGAATAACTATCTTATAATTTTTCTAATTATTACTCTTTGGACGATTTCCTTCATGCGGGGGAAAATGTGGTTATTCTGCATTCATATGTGTGTTTTGTTATGGATATGAGAAAGAGAAATCTGTTATATGTGATTGCGAGAAAGATGAATGCGCCGAATTTCATAGAGATTGAATGGAACAAAGAGATTTAAATTAAATGTTAGTTAATTTTTAAACAAAACTAATTAGTTTTGTCGGTTTCGCATACAAGCTTAGATGCTTAACAGCACCATATTCACTTTTCTCTTATATTTAAGATTACAATAAAAGAAATACCAAAGCTAAAAAATACAAATAAAAGTTACGATAAAAGTTCAAATATAAAGTGTTATTTCCGTACGAAGCGTGCAAAGGGAGGAGAGCGCGACACATGTTTGATTTATATTTATGCGGAGGGGCATTATTGTTTTTATCACAAACAACATGTTTTTTATGCGTAACGTTACCGGGCGAATCATATTTGTTTTGCGTGATTTTAATTTTACGCTTAGTACTAAATATTCGTTACTATAGTTTTGCTTTATTTTTTAGCGTGATTTTTATTAACGTTTATTTGTGTCTTTTGCTTTTGCTTTGCATGATTACTATTGACGCTTTATTAACACTTTGGACAATAACTTTCTCCTACAAGTTACAACCACAAATTAACAATACATGGAAGTGCGTAGAACTATACAAAGAAATAATAGGAGATGGCGAACAAAATAAAGAAATTGAGAAACTGGGTAGCTAAGGATATGTGTCAAAGCATAGGTCTCATAAAACAAACTGATAGTGGATGTCGTGTTTCACTTCAAAAACCTAATTAAGCTATAGTAAGGATAAGTAGGGTATCGTATCCTAGAGAATTCGTGGTCATCGCTAGTTCTATATTCTACTAAAGATTAACTGTAACACCCCAACCGCCGGCGGAATTTACGTCAGGGCGTTAAGATTGTCCAGATGCTCACAACACTATTAAAGTTGTTATATTTAATCATGCCAATTTTCATAAAACAACCATCAAAGTCAAACATAACATGCCACAAAACATTGGGTTCATACATCTCATAAAAGTACTAATTTTATTTAAAAGGTCTACTAAGTCCCATGCATATTCCTATGGCGTCGATAATAACATCAAACAGCAACACCTGCAACATGTAGAAAATATGGTCAACTACAAGAGTTGGTGAGTAATCACATGTTTGAATGACAATATAATTTAAATAGAAGCGATTCATGCGTCAAGTGTAAATGTCTAAATCATGATCAACATGTATGAGTGATGTGCACCAAACCTAGACAAGTAAGGGAGCAATCACCCGGCGCCACACGCGAGGCAGGCCAGGTGGGTTGTCAGCCAATAAATCTATCATTGTTGCCATGGCTCGATGGTTAATGGTACACATGCGATTAGAGACTAGCGACTAGCGATTAGAGAATACCACAACAAATAATCCACAAGTATCACATAATCAGAGAATCACACATAGAGCACATAGAATCGCATGTTTGATTAATAAAGCGTTTAGAGATTTTGAATACGGGTACATGTTGCACCCTAAAACATTAAAATGAAAGAGGGGCTATGAATACTCACCTCATAGGTGAATCGAGCAGAAATATAAGCGATAGCGATGCGCGAAATCACGTCCGGAGATCACCTTGATGATTGACCGAGATTGAGACAAAACCAATAGATAAATAAGTAAAGTGATAACCGTGACTTAACGCGATATGACATGACATAACCAACCCACAACTCATTTGTGTTTTACTCAAGTGATATCGTACGGGCTTAGTTTGGGTTCAAGTTCATGCCCTAAGTAAGATTGAAAGGTCCTAGTCTAGCAAACTAGTATGGAAGTCAAACTAGGTCAACAAAAGTCAACAAAGTCAATTTTTATGGTAACAATTCAAGGTAATTCACATGTTTATCATACATGACCAGATCTAACATAACCTATTATAGATTTTATAGATTTACTTGAATCTAGCATGAACTTAGCCAAGTCTAGCATGAATCTAGTCAAATCTAGCAATAATCGACTTTTGATCACCAAACCAACCTTATTGAGCATGCATGAGTGGATTTTATCATAAAAGTTCATGATTTAATGGCCTTACATACAGATCTAACTTCACATGCCAAGAAAATTATAGATCTAAACATATTAGGAGGTAAAAATCCCATCTTGAGGTTTATGACACACATTTCTAACCCTAGATGACACACATGTTGAGAACTAGTCATTTTATCATGTAAAACCCAACCTTGATGTTCATATCACATAGATCTGGTCCTAAACATCATTCATGAGGTAAATCAAGTTCATTTGAAACATAAAAATGGAGTCTTGATGATGAAATCCCTAGATCTAGCCCAAAAACACATGTAGTACATAGATCTATCCTAGATCTAACATAAAGGTGCAACCTTGATGACATATGACATGGATTTTAGTACATAATAGCATGCAAGATCAGATCTAATCAATTTCCAACATAAAAATCAAGTCTTGATGCATAAAACCCTAGATCTATACCCTAATAGCATGCATAATCATAGATCTAGGCCAAAAACATAATAAAGTTGCAATCTTGGACCAAGAAATCAATAGATCTAGATGAAGAGATGATTAGAACATAGATCTAGCCTTAAGAAGTCATAAAGGTCAGATCTTGATAAATCGGGTTGAGAATCAATACTTACCGGTAAACCGAAAGGATGAAGAAAAGAGGTGAAGAGGGAGGATCCAAGCTTCAATCTTCAAAGATGGTATTAGGGCTTATTTAGAGGATTTCCAGGGGTTTTGGGACGTTTAGGAGCTGATGGGGGCTGAAAGTGGAGAGCATGGAGGCTAATGATGCTTAAATAGTGGAATTATTAGGGTTTTGCTGGATTTGTACTTCCTAGCGTATCGCCTAGGGCTTCATGAAGCTCCAGGCGATACACCTAGTGCTTGCCCGAGTAATTACTTTGTTGTTTCATCGTTTCGGGTGCTCGGTTTGTCGTTTTTCGGTGTTTTCGAGTCCCGTTTTCTCTCAAATCACCCAAATAATGGTCCCATCATGTTCATTACATTAAATCCACTCAAAATGATAACAAATATGCCACGTAAAACTAATGTATACACAAATTAGGTTAAAACATGCAATTTTGGTCGGTTTTGCCATACGTATCACTTTTAAGCAATTCACCTACGATTTGTGACTCGATCATGTTTGTGACGACTCGTAATATCATGAGTGATCATAAGTGACTATAAGACTCATAAATATGACAAATCTGATATATGGTACTCGAAAACGTGATCTCCCGGTTAAAATTGAAATCGCGCGGGATTTACCGAACATTCACCGTTTTCATTCTAAACCTCAAATCCTTGCACGTCCTTGCTAGTATTCACTTGTATGCTTAACTAGTATCACATACAAGTCTCGTACATGCTCAGATTGCTTGAATTCTTGGTTAAACGTTATTGGTGACGTGTTCGCGTAAAATCCGAAATAAGAGTAAATCAAATCAATAATCATAATAACGAATCAAATCACATCAAATGAGGTGTAAAACATCATAGAAAACATAACTCATCATTTATTATCGATCACGGTACGGTTTACATGAATTCGGGTCGAATCTGACAAATCGGAAAATCCGAAATGTTACAGTCTCCCCTACTTTTGGAAATTTCGTCCCGAAATCAAGAAACAACACAAGAGAAACAACTAAGCAAACAACTGGGGATATTTGGCTTTCATCTGATCCTCACGCTCCCAAGTGAACTCTGGTCCACGCTTGGACTCCCAACGAACCTTAACAATCGGGATGCGGCTACGCTTGAGCTTCTTGATTTCACGGTCCATGATCTCAACGGGTCTCTCAACAAAATGTAGAGACTCGTCAATCCGGATATCTTCAAGTGGAACTTGAAGATTCTCATCAGCCAAACATTTGCGAAGGTTCGAAACATGGAATGTAGGGTGGACATTAGCCAGCTCAGGAGGAAGATCAAGCACATAGGCCATCTTACCGACCTTCTCAAGAATTTTGAATGGACCGACAAAGCGAGGTGCTAGTTTCCCCGTTTTTACCAAATCGAAAGACGCCTTTCCAAGGAGAACCTTTAGAAGGACAAGGTCGCCCTTCTCAAACTCAAGGGGTCTACGTCGTTTATCAGCATAACTTTTCTGACGACTCCTAGCAGCAAGAAGATGATCACGAATTTGTGAGATTTTATCGGTCGTTTCCTGAATCAACTCAGGACCGGTGATTTGAGATTCACCGACCTCGGACCAACAAATAGGGGAACGACATTTGCGACCATAGAGAGCCTCGAATGGAGCCATTCCAATGCTAGAGTGATAACTGTTATTATAGGAGAATTCAATCAAGGGCAAAAATGAACTCCAACTCCCACCATAATCAATGACACATTCCCGAAGCATGTCCTCAAGGGTCTGAATGGTGCGCTCGGATTGACCATCAGTCTGAGGATGGTAAGCAGTGTTGTAATCTAGCTGAGTCCCTAAAGAAGCATGGAGGGACTGCCAGAAATGCGACATAAAACGGCTATCGCGATCAGAGATAATACTCAAAGGAGTGCCATGGCGACACACAATCTCCTTAAGGAAGATTTGAGCCAAAACCGGGGCTCCATCGGTCTCCATGATCGGGAGGAAATGAGCAGATTTGGTTAAACGATCAACGATAACCCATATAGTATCACATTCCTTAGAAGTTTGCGGAAGTTTTGTAATGAAGTCCATTGCGATGTTCTCCCACTTCCACACGGGAATCAAGGGCTGCTCAACTAGACCGGCAGGTCGCTGGTGCTCGGTGTGACGACTGAGAATTCTTCTTTTCTTTTCTTTTCTTTTCTTTTCTTTGTGTCTAGCTCATTAACTTTTACCGAGTTATGCAATTTTCGAGGACGAAAATTCTTCAACAAGGGGATACTGTGACAATCCGACTTTTCAGGTCATTCCTGTCATTAATTGAACGTAAGACCGTATTAAATGTTGTGTGAACATTTATTTGTTGACTTGTTGACTTTAGCAAATTAGGGTTTTGTGTGATCAATCACTACGAGCATTCACGGAAAATTGAACGATTGAATTTCTATGATTTTATGTGGAATTAAAATATATATGATTAGACTATATTCATAATTTTGTGTAATTAAAGGATTTTAATTACAAGCTATTAATAATAGGGTTATATGTGACTTAAATATTAGTTATGAGTTTTAAATCTCTAGGTTATGATTTTATGTGATTTTAAATAATTGTGTGGTTATACTTCATGATTTATTTTAGTAAAACGAGGTTCATATATTTTATAAACGTTATACAATTTATATATTTTGACGTTCCTCGGATATTTGTCGTTAAAAGCATTTCCTGTTAACTCCGTTAGAAATCCGTTAGCATTCTTATACTTTGAGGGACCCTTTTCGCCATTTCCCTAAACCTCAATTTATTTAACAACTTATGGGGACAGTTCTGTAATTAACCTAAACTTTGTACCCATCTTGTAACTCATCAAGGGACTAAAAATGACATTTATGGATTCTTGTTGAAGAACTGTTACGTGCGATGTAAAGTCGATGATCGGTTTTGAAACCGATCATCATATTCGTCCGTTGCCAATTGAATGCAATCAATGGAGTTCAATGATTCAATATCATTGCATCAATTCACAGTAATTCGCACTTACAACTCTCTGTCGTTCCATCGCTCTCTCCTCCCCTGATTTCGTTTTTCCGGCGAAGAAAACCCACCGAGACCACCATCCAACCACCATTATTTAGCCACTGATTCATCACCGTTAACACACCCCTGAGATCGTCTCTCGACGCTGAGCAAGCAGAGACCACCAATTTCGGAATCGGTGCAACACGCGGAGTTGTCGTCGGAACATTCGGACTCGGTTTCGGTGTTTAAAACCCGTGGTATCTCACATCCGATTCGAGGTAAATGTTCCTTTTTGTTAGTCGCATCGTTTTTGGGGTTTTATTTGTGTTTTGCGATTTTCCGGTGACCGGAGCTAGGGTTCCGATCACCGGAGTTATTGAGTGAAGAAGATGACTTCTGGGGGATACGGGTTAAAAGGTTAAACATTCGGGTTTATTACCAGACGCCAATCTGGCAGAATGGTTTGGTCGTTGGGTTGTGCTGCGAGAGGTGGCGGGTTCGAAACTCGGCCCCTGCGTTTTTGTTCCTATTTTCTTTCCTGCAACCCAATTCTGATCTCTGCTGATAAATAAAACTATTCCTGATCGCTATTCAACCGACCAGAACACTTGCCCCAGTGGTCGGAGCCTTGTGTCGCTTGTGGAAGGTCGCAGGTTCGAACCTGGGCGACCTCCATATTATCCTGTTTTATTTTTCTTGGGTATTTTAAGACATTTAATCACCTAAAAGTTATTAAACTGATTTTCTTAAAATATTTAAAGACCCGTAAACTTATAAAATGGATTCCTACGAATGTTTAAACCCGTAAAAACGTATATTGACTATTATACTCGTAAGATTTGATGATTTTTACCAAAATATAGTTTTAATAAATCCGTATATATATATATACATATATAGAAATATTTAGAACAATTTGGTTTGAGACTAAAAAGAACTAATTTGAGCCACATGTTTATTGATGTATCCTCCTTCATGAATTGTAGTGGTTTCCCTGAAATGTTGGTTGAGATTTAGTTCTCAAAAGTTCTCAAAATAAAAGTTCTCATTTGAACCTAACCCTACATATATATATATATATATAAATATTTTATACTCAAGAATCATGGTTTTACGTAAAATGGTAAAACAATTATATTTTTGTATAGTTTAATATTTATACGTATGTCGTTGGTTTATTGAAACGAATAGATACCTTTAGATGAAATATTATAAATACGTATCTCGTTTTGTAAACCCGTTATTAACATCATAACACGTTCGGTTTAAACATATATTATATATATATATATTATTTTAGAATGTTTAAACTTAGAAAATATATAATATTAATATATGTATTGTATTTTCTCGCATATATCGATAAATCGCTCAGATTTGGCACAAGTGCCATCCTCGACTTGTTTCAGATTTCACGATCATTCGTTTTTATCGATTACGTTAGACTTATAGTTTATAGAACACACACTTATACTTGAATGCTCGTTAGGTGATTGACTGCTTGCACAAGACTCGTTCTTGCTACTTGAATTAACTGTTTTATCTGGAAACTTTGCTGAGCAACCTAAGGTGAGTTTCACGGCCCCATTTTACTGTTTTAATCCTTTTGGGGGAGATTAGCATGCATGATTTACACAACTGAGATAATTAGACTTTTATATATCACTTGAAGTACTTGTAGCACACTATACAACAAAGTCCTTCCTATGGTACCGTTAGTATTAATGACGATAGCGGGAAATATATTGTAGTACTACTGGGTCTGACAAACCCCACCCGGGTCAGTCGCGCTGACACGATCGGATATCGAACGGGTGTTATATTCGTCCTAAACACAACAAGGCAAACTGCGCAAACTGTAAACAACTGTTAGCTTCGGTGACCATCAACGTGCGAAGTTTCATGTATATAGCCTAGCTAGCTATTCGATATATATTAGTGATTATGTTCTTACAACTTGACTATTGTTGAATAGTCAAACTTAAACTCAACTTGACTATTGTTGAATAGTCAATCTTAAACTCAACTTGACTATTGTTGAATAGTCAATCTTAAACTCAACTTGACTATTGTTGAATAGTCAATCTTAAACTCAACTTGACTATTGTTGAATAGTCAATCATAAACTCAACTTGATTGTTGTTGAACAATCGATCTTAAACTGAACTTGAACTGTTTTTCAACTGATAAACCTGTGAACTCACCAACCTTTGTGTTGACACTTTTTAGCATGTTATTCTCAGGTTGCAGATGTTCGAGTATCACGAGTACGCATGCATGAGACTTCAAAACCCTTCTATTATCTTTGAACAAGCCATGTCACCTTGGGTGGCGGTGTCTTTACAATAAATACTTTCAGCATATTACGCTTCCGCATTTGTAAAACTCTGTATTTATATTTTAATAAAATATACAACCTTTTTATTAATTATTGGTCGTTTGGTGTAGCTAATGGACATCGATCCTGGTTTGTCACGCTCCCTGCGGCGCGTTATCGCGCGTGGGATTTTTGGGGGTGTGACAC
>JBCNJP010012102.1:0-14353 GCA_039602395.1 Deinandra increscens subsp. villosa
TGTTAGGTTATATAACTTTTATCAAAACACGAGTACGCAGCGGAAAGAATCCTATGAATTAATCTAACTAACCGGTATTAGAACGTGTACCTTTTTAGCTCGGCAAGACTTGATCTCTTGGAGGATTTGATATAAATCCCTCTACGATCGCACACACGACACACCAATGCTATGTGCTAGCAACCGATCACGAACCTCTTCTTGATGTAGGCTTGGTCGAACCACACAAGAAATCGCAAACCCCTAGGGTTTTCTTGTTGCCGAAAATTAGAGAGATTAGAGAGAGAATTAGGGTTTTTCTTTTATCTCATAAAGCAGCAACTAATCCTTAAACCCAGAGGGTCTATTTATAGGATTAGAATACTTGATAAACAAGGAAAAGGGATAGGCATAAGAGCCCTAGCGAAATCGGCCTAGAGGCCTTATCCACAACCTTTTCTCAATTGTAATCCAATTACAATTCTCTCTAATTACAACTAACACCCCTCTGTTAACAATTAACTGTCAGTTTTTAACGAAACCTCGTTAAATGTTCGTGATAAATATTAATTAACCATTAATTAATATTAATACATTTGGTGTCGAGACGTGTGACCTCGTAGGCTTAAATAATATCCGGACATACGCTTACTATTACATGATCATATCTCTACAATTGGTAGCCTGGAATTCACAGGATATGGATAAAGGTATTATGTCCCCCTGTGGCGATTTTAGCAGGATTCCCAGCCCTGTTCCTCTGACATTCGAGGAGCCGTCGGTATAGAGGATCCAGTCTTCTTTGAGCTTCTCGTGTTGCTGGACTTCCTTTTCAACTTCTGGTTCAATGTCACTGCTGAAATCTGCCACAAAGTCAGCTAATGCTTGGGATTTGATTGCTGTTCTTGGTTCATACTTAATGTCGTAGGCACTCAGTTTGACTGCCCATTTAGCCATCCTTCCTGACATTTCTCAGGAATCCTGAGTGATGAAGCCATTATGAGAGATAAAATTAACTTTTCAAGGTGAGAATACCTGGATTCTGCGTCTAGCAGAGTTTTACTTACATAATATACCGGATGCTGCTGACCATGATGATTTTTTACCAGGACTGCACTAATTGAGCTTCCGGAAACAGCGAGATATAAATATAGCGGCTCCCCATCGTCTGGTTTCATCAATAACGGGGCTGCTGTCAGATAGTCTTTTAGGCATCTCAGGGCTTCTTCATGCTTCTCAGTCCATTCGAACCTCTTGTTTTTTCTCAGGATATCATAGAAATCCTTACTTTTTCTGAGGATATTGAAATGAACCTGTTGAGCGCTGCGATTCTCCCTGTCAACCTTTGTACTTCTTTAACATTCGATGGGGACTTCAAATTTAGGATCGCTTTGATCTGCTCTGGACTTGCTTCTATCCCTCTTTCAGTAACCATGTAGCCTAGGAATTTTCCAGCTCGCACCCCAAAGTGGCACTTAGAGGGGTTGAGCTTCATGTTATACTGATCAATGATATCGAAAGCTGTTTGGAGATCCCTGACATGATCTTCAGCCTTTTTGGATTTCACTACCATGTCATCTATGTAGACTTCCATCGTGTCCCCCAGTTGCTCTTTAAACATCATATTAACGAGCCTCTGGTAGGTGGCACCTGCATTTCTCAAACCAAAGGGCATAGCAGTATAACAATATATACCTGTTGGAGTCATAAATGCCGTATGCTCCTGATCGCATGGTTCCATCTGAATTTGTTGGAATCCTGCCGAGGCATCCATAAAAGTGAGCATCTCATGACCAGCCGTGGCATCCACCATAGCATCAATATGAGGAAGTGGAAAAGGATCCTTAGGACAGGCTTTGTTCAAGTCTGTGTAGTCGACACAAACTCTCCACTTTCCATTCTTCTTCTGGACCACCACCACGTTTGCCAGCCATCTAGGGTACTTGACTTCTCTGATCATCTTTGTTTTGAGAAGTTTGTCGACTTCCTCCTGGATGATTATATTCTTCTCTGGAGCAAACTTTCTCCTTTTTTGCTGTATAGGCCTGAAAGAAGGATCTAAACCAAGTTTATGAGTAATTACATGTTTAGGGATACCTGTCATATCTTCATGCTTCCAGGCGAAAGTTGAGGTCCTGGCTTTGAGAAGCTGGAATAATTCCTGCTCAACATTTGTTGGGATGCTTGTTCCCATGAGCACCTGGATTTCGGGATTCTCAGGGTCTAGAGGCACTTCTTTGACTTCCAGCTCCCTGTCTTCCTGCAATTCAGGTGCCTTTTTCTGTAATTGCTATCCCTTCGTCACCTTAGTGGTGTTCTTCATCGAAGTTGAATAACAGTTCTTAGCTTCCTGCTGGTCGCTTTCAATTCTCACAACTCCCCAGGGTGTAGGAAGCTTGATACATTGATGATAAGTTGAAGGGACTGCCTTCATCTCGTGAATCCATGGCCTGCCAAGAATAATATTGCAACAAGAGAGAGAATCTATAACACATAATTTTTGCATAGAGTTTACCCCTTCTATATATACCGGCAACCTGATATCCCCAACGGTGCTTTTAGTTTCACCGCTGAAGCCAACTAAAACTGAGGATCTTGCAACTATTTCAGTTTCCGGGATCCCCATCTTTTCTAATACATCAAGACGGATTATATTTACTGAGCTTCCATTATCAATCAGGATCCTACGAACAAAATGGTTAGAAATATATAAAGTAACCACAAGACTATCATGATGAGGATCCTGAACATGAGAACGGTCACTCTCATCAAAGGATATAAGCTTGTCCTGAGTTAGGGTGGAGGTCCGGACAGGCTTGTCACCCTGTTCAGATTTGGATTCCTTAGCATGTTTCTTGGCTGAGGAATATGAAGTGCCGTAGATGTCTGAGCCTCCTGAGATGAAGTTGATTATCTGGGCATCCTGGGGTGGAGAAGCTGCCCTCTGAGGCACCTTATCGGCTTCCTGAGTCTTTATCTTCTTTCTGCCAATTAATTCTTTAAGATGCCCCTTGCTGAGTAGATAGCTGATTTCCTTTCGGAGTGCTATACATTCATCTGTTAGGTGGCCGAAATCTTCGTGGAAGGCACACCATTTGGTCTTGTCTTTCCAGGATCCTTGCTTGGTATCCTTCCTGGGCCATCTCGCTTTTTCACCTAGATCCTGCATAGCACACATCAAACCACCAATGTCAACGGAAAAACAGTATTCAGATACCTTAGGATACTCTTCTTCATCATCGTCTTGGTCGACGACATTGACTTTGTGATTTTCCGGTTTGGAGTATGGACGAGATCTGTATGGCTTCCTGGGGGATTCCGCCTTCTTGCTGTTAGGGTCATATGTGACATCCGAGAATTTCAAGGTTTACTTCCGTTAGACAATTCCGTTAGTTACGTTATAAGTGTTAACTTAGTAACTAATGCTTAACTAGGCCGAATACATCCACGACCTTTGGTTGATCACCAAACCCGCCCATATGTGTTATGTGTTCATTCACTTATAGTTATTATGTGCAATGTGATTTAAATACATGATTTAGTATTGTGAATAGCATGACAATCCATGAACTGTACTTATCTTGCTTAAAATGTAAACTGGCCACTTTTGGGTTTCCAGCGAAACTACCGGGCGAAACTATAGTGTCGCCCGGTTAGCCAACCCTCTGACTAACAGAGCCAGTTTCGCTTGGCCAGCGAAACTGACCAGCGAAACTAGCTCCTGTTATATATTAACATAAAACCCTAGAGATCTCATTTTTGCCTCATTTCATACAAAACACACACACACTCTCCTGGAACCTCTGGTCAGCCAAGAATCACCACAAGCCGACGTGATCCCAGCCTCGAGACAACATCCATTCGGATCCTAGATCGAATCGTGAGTCTCCCAAAACCATTTTTATGTGTTCTTTATGTGTTTTCTTAAAAAGCATGCTTAAACGTCCATGGAATCACTTGATCTTCTGATAAGTTGCTTAGGAATGCTAGATCTATCATAAAGTCTGTAACTTTACGTTTGAAATCAAACCATAATGAAGATTTATGCTATTTAGGTCATTTTAGGTTTAAAATGTGTTTTTGGTGATTTGATGATGAAAACCCATGTTTAAGGTGTTAAAGCTTACTGATTTATGTTGGTAAATGATTATGCATGCTAGATATTGAATTACATGAAATATGGAAGCTGTTAGATTGATTTTTAGGCTGATTTGTGAGTTTTTCGCGACCAGCGACACTGCGTGTTCTCTGGGCGAAATTATGTAGCGAAATTATGTATATCTTCATCCAGCGACACTATGTAGCGAAACTGTAGTGTCGCAGGGTAAACCAACCAGACCTGTCCGAACGAAACTACCGAGCGAAATTCCCTGAACGAAAGTTCAAACCAGTTTCGGGCGAAACTAGGCTAGCGAAACTATGCCAACAGTTTCGAGCGAAACTAGCCTAGCGAAACTGTGTCATCGGGTATTGCCTAGCGAAAGTGCTGCCCGTGCACACAGCGAAACTGCCTAGCGAAACTGCTAGCGAAACTGTGACCAGAATCCTAACTTGTGCAATTTACATGAATGTTGTACCATGACTTACATGATTATTCTATGATGATACATGCTTTGATTTCTGATGTATATGAACCCTTGTTTATGATCAACCATCGGTGTCGTGTGTCGTTATGTCGTGTCATAGTTCCAACGTGCTATGTTATGGGCCATAGTGACGATAAGTTAATGATTAGACACAAAACAAATACTTAAGACCTAAACGTGTTCATACGTTTTCGATAAGCAAACAATACTTGGATTATTTAGCAAGTGTAGCAGTGCAACCAAAGGTGAGTGTCACTAACCCATTTACCGTGAACCCGTTTGGGTCACGCTGAATAACTTAATGAAAAACAATGCTGACAACCTTATGAGAGCTATGCACCTCTCTGATGAACTTGAACTCGGGAGTGCTTGGCACCCACTTGATGAACTTGAAGTGTTTTATGAGAAGCACTTGTGAAATACTAAATCAACTATTTCTAAAACAAAACTGAAAATATTTTCGGAATTCATGAGAACCCAAAGGAAAACCGTTTTAATATGACTAGTGTAGGTTAAAGTCTAAACCAAATGATATCACATGATTTCTAAGGATGCCTTAAAAACTTAAAAGTCCTCAACTAAATTGTACCATTAATTGTAAAGCGAGGGGATGTTGGGTAGATCTACTGGAGTTTGACAAACTCCGCCCCGTGGCACGGGGAGTGCACGGAGGTACAATATCAGCCTATCTGACCGTGATCCCGAGAGGACACGGGGGAGGCAAAACCGCGATGACATAGGTCCGCAAAACAGAATGGCACGGCCACTACAATATTGGTCAGCTTTGGTACAAACTTCCTTAGTGCATGGAAACCGGATTAGCTACCCGCGATATCGGTTGACCGCTTTAACTTTTACTTAACTAGTGCATATTCGGTAATTCACTACTTCTCAAATGTTTTTGCAAATCTATTACTCAATTACATGTTGAAGAATACGATTATGAGACCAGGCCAATGCATGTCATGCCCACCGTGAACTCACCAACTGTTAGGTTGACACTTGCGTGGTTTAAACTTTTGCAGATCGCTAAGGAGTATCCGGATCGGGTTGGCATGGCACACGAAGACATTTTATTTTTAGTTAAACTTAATTGAGAATTTAAAACACTGATTTTGTAAGGAACGTGGTTAGTGCTAAAGACAATGTTTTCCGCTGCGTACTGTTAACCTGTTTTTATTATTAATGTTTGGACTTTACTCTGATTCGTTTAGTATTTGTAACTAATGGTTGTGGTCCTGGTTTGCACGCACCCCTCAACGGTATAAACTCCGTTAGTGGTTGATTTAGGGGTGTGACATCATATTTAGGAACCTCCAATCTTTGGTGGATCCTTTTGTCATCTTCCAAACGGATAAATCTCAAGGCTCTACTGCGTACTTCGTCAAGGTTCCTGCAAGGAGCCATGACAAGGTCATCATAAAAACGTGAATCTTTGGAGAGCCCCATTTGAAGGCTTCCACGGCTGCTGCCATATCTAGATTAGGAATCTCAGAGATTCTCGTCCAAATCTGGCAATGTAATCCCTGAGAGGCTCATCCGGCTTATGAATTATTCGGTATAGGTCGCCTGTGAGCTTCTCAAAGGTCCTGCTGCAAGAAAATTGATTGTTAAACAAGTTAACCAAGTGAGAAAATGATGAAATAGTGTTAGGAGGAATGCTCAGTAGCCATTTCATGGCTGGTCCTGTTAAGGTTGAACCAAAGCCTTTGCATAGACAGGCTTCTTTAATTCCTGCCGGAATGGGATTGATCTCCATACGCTCCCGGTAATGTGCCACGTGTTCTTCAGGATCTGTGGTTCCATCATAGAGCTTCATGCTTGGAGTCTGGAAACGCTTCGGGATCTCCACCTGAGATATTGGCCAGGCAAATCTGGAGATCTTGTGGCTTTCCAAAGGAACTTCAGGGATAGGTTTCAGGATCCCTGGAACATTTGATATCATTTCTTTCAACTTCTGGAGCTCCCTGGCGATAGTTGGATGAATACCTGCATCATAAGGAGCAGCCTGGTTAGAAACAATAGGGATTGAATTGGACATGTTACCTGGGTCAGGGATCTGGACTGGAATCCCGGAACCATATCCATAGCCCGCTGGGAAGCTCGGCTCTGTGGTGGTCGTTGTTTGCATGGGGATAACGTCTCCGTCATGTACTTCCGAGGAGCTATTCTTAAAGATTCCTGCAGAAACAGAAGGGTTAGAGTATTGATATCCTTGAGTGTTCTGGTTTGGATTCCCAACAGAAAAAGGATATCCTTGAGACGGCAAGGTTGAGGATCCCAATAATGATGGAATCCAAGGACTCTTATAGCGTGACTGTGAGGATTCTGGTGGGAAAGCTCCTGAGAATCCAGCGGTACTCTCCACGTTTCCAGCGGTTTGAGAAGTTATTGTAGGAGCTGTAGTGAAGCCTGATGCTGATTTGTAATTGTAGCGAGACGGATCTGAGGATCCTGAAGCATTGAAATCAAGATGCCTAGGAAACAGAGGGCTTTGTTCTTCCATGGGCTTCCTAGATTTCTTTAGCTCTTCAATCTCCTTCATCACCGTTAAGTTGGTTTTTTCTTGCTGATCCATTTGATTCTTTACCTGCTTAATCAAGGAAAACAGATCACTGTTGGTAATAATAAGATCAACAGATTGGACCTGGGATCCTGTGAAGACAGGATAATTAGTTTTTCTCGGCTGCTCGTCCACTTTCTTCTGACGGTCATTGGTCTTTTTCTGGCTTCCTGGAATGGAAGGAAGAGGAGGAATGGAAGATGATGTAGAGGCCGAGACGGTTTTTTGCGGGTTTGACATTTTCGGGATTGGCGATCAAATGAAGTGAATGATATATGGGATTTTGGTAGGATTAAGCACCACTTGCCCCACGGTGGGCGCCAAACTGTTTTGGTCAAAAATTCACTTAGGAATCCTGTATTCCAAACTTAGATTGTGAGGTAGTGTGCTTAACTATCAAGTGAACAAATAATCCAAATTGGGATGATAACACGAGGATTTTAGCGAGGAAAACTCCAGAATCCTTCGAGTTGCCCCTAGGAATCCTGGATAAAAACCTCGGGTGCCGGCTGAAAAACCGCCACCAAGTCAATATTATTAATGATCAAGCGAATCGTTACAACGGGTTGGAGGTTTGATCGATCAGAGCTATGTGATACAATGACTCGTATTTGTAAGTAAGCTAGTGAAAGTGTGTTGTGTTTTCCTACTGATCGAATCCTCGATATATAACAAATACAATAATAACAAACTTTCCGGGATTCCCGGGATCCTATCGCCCAACTAATTCGACCGTTAAGGGCCTCTCCATTCACTTGGTCCACGATCTTCTTCAGCTGGAGCGTAGAGTTTCCGGAGGTTAGTAAAAATAATAAAGTCAGGATACCTGAGTTTACGAGATTCTCAGAGGACAATAGGATTCTTGAACTGTCTGAGCTTCCTGTGAGCATCCTGAAAATACACCCTCAACAATACTTAACTCGAGCGCGGCCTATTCTAGCCTTGAAAAGTTTGGTGTACCACTTCCACAAGGTGAATACGTAGAAATGCTTCGCAACAGGTTGCTGATGGAGGAAAAGTGCTATGACCGGGCACATCTAGCGGTTGAGCATCAGAGGCTACGCAGCGCAATGCATCCGCGACAGCTTGAGATTTATGAGATGGTTATGCATGGTTATAACACTAAATCACAGCTGCTGCTGTTTATATACGGCCATGGCGGCACAGGCAAGACTTATCTCTGGAATACCATCATTAGTGCCATAAGGTCCGCAGGGGATATTGTTCTTGCTGTCGCCGCTTCCGGTATAGCGTCTCTGCTTCTCCCCGCTGGTCGGACAACGCATTCCAGGTTTCGTATACCTATCAATATATCACCCGAAGCGATGTGCAATGTTAGTAAGAAAACAAACCTTGCACAATTACTGATAGAGACATCTTTGATAATATGGGATGAGGCCCCAATGAGTGATAGGGAGTGTTTTGAATGCTTGGATAGGATGCTTAGAGACATTCTAGACAATCCAAACGTCGCGTTTGGTGGTAAGTCCATTCTACTTGGTGGGGATTTCAGGAAGACCCTACCAATCAAACAAAAGGCGCCCAAGTCTAAGATCATCGCCGCCTCCTTGCCAAAGTCACGGCTTTGGCCATGTTTTACCGTTGTGCGGCGTACAGAAAATATGAGGCTGCATAGGGTAGGGATTACAGACGAGGAAAGGGTGTCTATAGATAAATTCTCAAGGTGGTTGGTAGATGTTGGTGACGGGAATTTAGGAGAGGTTACAGAGACTTATGTGCCAGATTCAAAAGCCATACAAGTGCCCACTGAGTTTCTGATTTAGCATGCTGATGACGCCCTATTGAAGCTAATAAACTTCATATACGATACAGATAGCTTGCAGGCACCTTCTGCACAGAGCTTAGCACAGAAAGCAATTGTGTGCCCAAAGAACAAGACTGCTGCGGAGATAAACAGTCTGGTGCTTCAGATGACACCGGGAGTTGTGTCGTCATACCTTAGTACAGATTCAGTTGAGCCACGCGCTGGCGATAAATGGCGGCACAGAGGTACTATATCCAGATGAATACCTCAATGGTCTAACATTTCAAGGAATGCCGCCACATTGTATTGAGTTAAAAGTTGACACACCTGTTATCCTTCTACGAAACCTCAACCTCAACTAGAATGGCAGCCTTTGTAATGGCACTAGGCTAATAATCACACAGCTACTTCCACGGGTTATAGAGGCGCGGATAATGACAGGAACTTGCATAGGAAAGCGAGTTTATATTCCACGTATAACATTCCTTCATGATGATAAGGAGCTGCCATTTCTATTCAGGAGAAGACAATACCCATTAAAGGTATGCTACGTGATGACTATTAACAAAAGTCAAGGGCAGTCGTTGCAGAAGATAGGTATGTACTTGCCTGAACATGTGTTTGGTCATGGCCAGTTATATGTGGCTTGCTCTAGAGCGACATCTCCTTAATCGTTAAAGATACTTATTGTGCCACAGGAAGGCTACTCCAGTAACACAACCAAAAATATTGTCTATTCTGACCTTTTAGAGGAAATTGACCAGTGACGTATGCCTTATATGTGTGTTTTTAGTTACATCCTAGGGAAAACAGATTACAGGTTCTACTATAATCATTTCTTAGCTTATTACAAACTACACTACCATATATATACATCCAGCTGAACACTTTGTTTTTTTTTTGCTTGGGTTATTTGTTTATGCTGGCTATCAATGGCGCAGGAAAGAAAGGTGGCTGACATACGACCCAATAGCCAGCCAACACCAATTAAGGTCAGGGTGCTACACAAATGGAAACCGTACCACACAAGGGAGACCATGACCTATCTGCTGATTGACAACTATGTAAGTTACGGTGTGCTCTTACGTGATTGCCTCGGCTTTTAATTTATTATGTCGTCATCTACAACTAGCCAATCTGTTTTGCAGGCTGATGCTATTCAGGCAATGTTCCACCAGGATGAGGAGGTGCATCTTGATGCCAAGGTTGAGCTAATGAAAACCTACACACTTTCTGGGTACAAATGTACAGTTGCCCCAACATTCAACAAGGTTGCGTTACACACAGCATCACTCGAGGTGGACAGGCACTTGGTGGTGGAGCCTTTGGCGGATGATGAGACATTCCCAAAGATGTACTTCAACTTCTTTCCCTATGAGCAACTGCATACGAGGCTGCTTAGGAACCAGATCCTCACTGGTGTGTAACCACCCCCCCCCCGGAACCCAACAAATAGGAAAATAGTATACACTATGTAAACGGACTGACCATGGCCATTTTCCTTATGCAGATTACATTGGCAGGGTTGAGGACCTCGAGCATGTGGAACCCGGGAATAACAACAGCGTGTTGAGGCTCAAAGTCTCAGACACAAGGTAAAAAAATAAAACATCTTCTCGCATAGAATAACAGGTCCTAAACATATTATATGTTTTTCAGAGGTAACACTGTTGTCGTTGCGCTGTATACGAGGCTGCTTAGGAACCAGATCCTCACTGGTGTGTAACCACCCCCCCCCCCCGGAACCCAACAAATAGGAAAATAGTATACACTATGTAAACGGACTGACCATGGCCATTTTCCTTATGCAGATTACATTGGCAGGGTTGAGGACCTCGAGCATGTGGAAACCGGGAATAACAACAGCGTGTTGAGGCTCAAAGTCTCAGACACAAGGTAAAAAAATAAAACATCTTCTCGCATAGAATAACAGGTCCTAAACATATTATATGTTTTTCAGAGGTAACACTGTTGTCGTTGCGCTGTGGAAAGAGATACATACAAAGCTGGACCTAGGCGCAATCACTGACGCAGATCATCATGTTATTGTGGCTTTCACAGCCCTGAAGGTCGTGCCATACCAGAGTAAGAGATGCTTATTCATGCATCAGACCTAATTAAACCAGCAGGGTCATATTTAAAGTTTCTTTCTGTTACAGGAGGCCCGCAACTGCAATCGAGTGCTGGTACAAAGGTAGAGATAGAGCCTCACATTACTGTTGCACGGGACATGGCTGACTGGTAGGTGATGCGGCTTTTCGTTCGGAAAACAATTAAGCCACGCAACGATGCTAAAGCTGTCGTTTACAATGTCACAGGTTCCGTGATCACGGAGTGGGGGAGCCCGAAAACAGGCTTGCGGTGCCGCATGTACGTTTCTTAGAAAAAACATCCGAGAAAGACCGACTACGATTGGCCATCTTATGCAGCAGGATAGGAGCACCCTTAAGGTAATGTGTAGGGACAGTACGGGTTCCTTTGGAATTCATATACGCACAGGGTTTGCCCACGTCTTTCAGAGGTTACACATTTAATATAATTCTAAACATCTGATGCAAATGGCTTGCAGGAAGGGGTGTATACAGTCGAAGCTACGTTGGCTTCTTTCACAGAGGGTCACGGGTGGTTCTTTGTCACTTGCACAGAGTGCAAGGCCAGGGTCTATGACAATAACATGACATACTCTTGCGAAAAGCACAAACAACAGCATCTGCGCTACAAGTAATCACTCTATAATACATACAACTCTTTTTATACCAGCCATTTTCAATACTGACGGATACATTCCGGCACAACTATAGTGTCAACTGCAACATTCAGGACGACACTGGCGCTGCCAACGTGACTGTTTTTGACAGGGTCATGCTTGCAATGACTGGCATCAGGTGCTACAACATGTTGGGGGACGGGGCTGTTACGGACCACAAGGTGCTGCCACCACTAATTAAGGCGCAGAAAGGGGCAAAGTGGATTTTCCAAGTGAAGAATGGCGAAAGATATGGCGGTGGTTCCCTTAAGTTCACAGTTAATTGTTAGAGCTTATTTATGTTGGCAACACAAACTATTTATCTTTTTGATGTTTATTTGTAATTTTACTTTGGTTTGTACTTAACTTTGATTATGTACTTTGTTATCTTTGATTATGTTTATATATGAAGTTTTTGTCTAAGTGTTAGTGTACTTGTATATTTCCTTAGCGAACTTCTTGTATATTAAACTTAGCGGACTTGATTAACTCTTAGCGAACTTGTCGTTGAACTTAGCGTACTTGTTTGTTAATTGTCCTAGCGAACTTGTTTTGCTCCTAGCGAACTTGATTTGTTCCTAGCGAACTTAAACTGTTCCTAGCGTACTTAAGTTGTGCTTAGCGTACTTGTTAGCGGACTTGTTTGTGTCTAGCGAACTTGTTAGCGGACTTGTTAATGCTTAGCGAACTTCTTAGCGAACTTCACAAGTTCTAGCGAACTTGTTTAATTCTTAGCGTACTTCTTTATATGCTTAGCGTACTTATTATTCTGTTAGAATATTTTGCTGAATTCTAGGTAATGATTGGTTTGTGTCAAACATTCTATTTGTCCCAGGCTCTCTTGTAGTATAAATACTAAAGTGAAAACCCTAAAACGTGTTCCTCCTGGTTATTTTCTACAAGAGAGCCTTTGTGTGTGTGTTCTTGGTGTATTCAGTGCGTGTTTTTGAGTTTCAGAGATCTATGAGGTGAAATCAACCAAGATTGATCATCACACTTGTTTTCCGCACCTGTGTGATGAATCGAATGAGAACATTGTGCTCAAATTAGGTCCTAACAAATGGTATCAGAGCGGGTACCGATCAGATTCATCTCACCGTGAATCAGGTCACTCGAATCTGTGATTTTGAGCTTGAATGGTGAAGATGAGAAAACTTATTTTTTAGAGACTTTTTCTATTTTTTCTTCATTTTCGGATGGATTCTGATGATATGGATGATAGATTCATGTTTGGGAGTGCATCAGGATGTTATTTAGTGTTCTACATCTTCAGATCTGGTGGAAAAATGAAGATCCGAAGCTATTTTTGGAACTTTGAAGTTTTTCCCGTATTTGAAGATTTTGAAGATTTTTAGCTTTGATTCTTCGTTTTCTGGGCATTTCTTCATGGATTTGGATGATATGAGGTATGATTCTCAGTGGAAAACACGTTCCGGATCCATTGGAAGCATCCGTTTCGTCTGAATCTCATCAGTTTGGGCAGATCTGGAAAAACACACACTTAGTGCGTGTTTCATGGTGTTCTTCGTGTTCTTGAAGATTTGCAGAATTTTGAAGACTGTATTTGATCCGATTAGCTACTGTTTATGGAGTGTTGGTGGCCACAACATGGTCGTGAATGGTTTAGCTTCATCATCTCGTGCATCATTACGGGTTTTCCTATCGTTTTTGGGCAGATTTCGAGTTCATCGAGTAAGTTTCTTCACTGTTCATCGATTTTCCAGATTTTGTTCAACTGTTTTTGAAGATTTGAAGATTGCCTTAGCGGACTTGTTCAATGTTCTTAGCGTACTTGTTCTCGTCTCCTTAGCGAACTTGCTGAGCTGCTTAGCGGACTTCTCATGTTTAGCCAACTTGAAGCTCATTTTTAGCGGACTTGAGTCCTTAGCGAACTTCTCATGTTCGTCTTAGCGGACTTCTGGAATGGCTTTAGCGGACTTGTTTCGTTAGCGAACTTGTTTACTGGGTTTTCGTTCGAGTTCGTTTCAGACGAGTTTTGTTCGTTAAGGGTTGTAGAGCTCGACGCTACGAGTTCAGTGATGAAAAATTCGTCAAAAATGGTTGAGTTTTGGGCAAGTTATGAGAGAAATACGGTTTTCCGGCGAAGGACCTCGTATTTCCGGTGACTTCTAGGGTTTCTGGTGGTGTACGCGTTTTGTGGAGAAGAAGCTGACGTGTCAGGCGCTGTGTGGTCAGAAGGGAATTTCTCTCTCCTGATTTGTCGGTTGACTTTATCAACCTCTTTCCGCTGTCTTGTTTTCATTGGCTGGATAGAGAATTCGCGTGGGACCACCAAGCTGAAAAGAACCGTGGTTTTCCTTTTTCCTCTTGCTGCTGTCGAGATTTTATTGGCCAAGGGAAAAGGTAGTGGACCCCGTCTGCTTAAAGAACCGTTGAAGGATTTTGTGCTGGCGCCTTCTGATTGGCCCAACCCCATTTCACATGGATCGCCTTATCATAGCCGCTGGATCAACTTACTCCCAGCCGTCAGATTTGAGCTGTGCTTTTTCGTGATTGGCTAGATACCCCTTCACAAGGATCGCAATATACAACCTTTGATTGCAAATGTTTCTAACCGTAGGAACATTTTAAAAAAAAAGGTAATCTGATTGGCTAGAATTATTGGACTCGGATTTTGGTCTTGGCTAAGTGAAATCTGATTGGTCAGATTTATTTGACATGGATTATGGCTTTTTTTGAGGGATTTTTCCACC
>JBCNJP010012103.1:0-14351 GCA_039602395.1 Deinandra increscens subsp. villosa
TCTTAAATTCCTTATAATCTCTGGCCATTTAGCATTGCAAGTAAACGTAATAAAGTATTGAGGTTTTCCGTGAACACGATATATGGCAAGAGCATCTTGATAATGTTTGTACATGTATCGTGGTCCACCTGTGAATGATGAAGGCAAAATAATCCTTTGACCTATGTTGCGGCCTTCGGTTTCACCTCGCAAAATTGCATCGTATACACCGGATAAAAATCGCTTCGTAAACTTTCTTGATTAGATTCGATGTATTCAAGACGATTTCGTTCAATAGAAATGTAGACGTCAACCAAATATTGTTGAAACAATTTACTTCCTCTAAGAAGTAATGTGTAAGCGTTTATGCGATCATGGATCTGGAAGCAATAGTACATGTTCATTGTCAAACGTTTGTCACCTTTTCCTGGAGGTAATGTCAACCTCAAATTTTTGTTCCATCCTTGCTCGCCAAAAGGAAAGAGTAATGGATATTGAAGTGACATGTACGAAGGATGTAAAATATTAACACGTTGTGGAATATTGTCCTTCGTGCGAACGATGATGTCAAACTCTTTTGCATTAGGATCATCATCTTGAACAATTGCTCCGAGT
Source organism: Deinandra increscens subsp. villosa (assembly GCA_039602395.1). NCBI lineage: Eukaryota > Viridiplantae > Streptophyta > Magnoliopsida > Asterales > Asteraceae > Deinandra > Deinandra increscens. The sequence continues at coordinate 595 of JBCNJP010012103.1, forward strand.
GTGTTACTTGTAGGAAGTTCATATGGATGTACCGTGTGTGTATCAATTAGCCGAATAGAAAAATTAGGTGCATTTGTTGTCTCATGAATGTCTCTAGCGATTCTAAAAAGCTTAACCAATGAATTATGTGTATGAAGGATTTGCTTGATAGTTTGAACAACATCGGGAGATGGTGGATTCTTTTTAGCATAAGAAAATTAGGAGAGCCTATTTGAAACTTCATTCGTAGTGTCATATACATAGAGTTGTAGGAAGCTAGGTTTCTTATTGGGAAGTGGACATAAGGAACCAATATTGTGGGAAATCTGACCAGAAACCTTAAAAACATATGGTCCTTGCCGATGTTTAAAGGATTTGTCAACTTTAGCCCCAAAAGATGTCATAGAAAACATTGAATTGTATCGTCTAATATTTTTCATAAATTGACGATCTAGGAATACAGATTTAATTTCTTCAGGAGGGTTTAGTGGGAAGTTTAATTTAACATGACCGGATCTGCAACATTGCGTATATTTAGGAGGTTTATTTAATGGTCCGGAACGTAGCCTTTCTGAAAACCAAAACGTCGCATTACAGAACTCACAAACGTAGTTGCAATCACCTAAATCTTCATAATCTATCGTAGAAGTAGTAGAGAATTGTGATGAAGATGACTCGCTAGAAGCAAACTGCTTTCTCTTTCGACATGTAGTAGTCTCCATATGAACTTGATTTGAAAAAGGAAAAGTGAAGAAAATGGGATATGAATATGATATTAGTGTGTTAGGGATATGTATTGTTTTTAAATATATATTGTGTAATAACTATATAATTGTATAGATGATGGATATATTGAACAATAATTGAATAGTAAATAGTACAAGTTTGGAAAAAGAGTGTAAGTATGCATAAACCTAGGCTAGTAGTTGCTAAGTAAACATAAGTTTGGAAAAAGTGTGTAAGTATGCATAAACCTAGGCTAGTAGTTGCTAAGTAAACATAAGTTGGGAAAAAGTGTGTAAGTATGCATAAACCTAGGCTAGTAGTTGCTAAGTGTACAACAAACTCTTATAAATGAGTTTTTGAAATATGTATGATGGATGAAAGTACCTTATGATAATGACAAAGAAAGATATGAATTGAATGTCTTGTTGTGCTTTATCAACCTCGGCATACTAAAAAGAAGACACAATAAGTTAGATATGAGTAACTATAGATCTACAATCTGACTATAATAATAAGATTTATTAGGTAAATAATAGGATTTATTTACTGTTAATTAATTTAGACAAATGAAGATACTAACAATTGGTGATTTAAATTAAAGAAAACATGTCATATAGGTAAACCTATAAGCATGGTTTTAAATAATTGTGTGGACATGGGAAAAACACAAAGATATTATTAAATGAACGTAAAAACGAACTATGGTTCTTGGTGTTGTCTAGAACATTAGAACTTTTCTGATGTCATTAATTTCAACATTGCAGTCCTACTATTCTGTGAACTAAAAGGAGGATGTTTCATATATGAGGAAGTAATTAAAGTATATATGGGCTGATTTTAGCGTAAAAGAAGAGCAAGTATATATGGGCCGATTTTAGTCAAAAAGAATAAATGGATAAAGACTAAATTACATTTAATTATATGTATTTATGGTTGAAACCTTTTTCTCTGATATATGTATTTAATTATATTTTAAACTAATTGTTTTATGTAGTACTTTATCATATAGTTTCTTTTATTTCCTAAACAGACTTTCTAACATACTTAATACTTTAGTTGTTATTAAACATAAATACATATATAATCACTTAAGGTAATCTACTAATGGTCCTCTAACAATGAAGAAAAATAATGAGTTGAGGTTTTTGAATAGATCTACAAAAGCAAGAAAAACCGACAAAGATAACTCCATCTTATGTAGGTGAATAGGTCGTGATGGTGAACTTATGATCTTTTGGTAATCTATGTACGGAACAAATTCAAACCAAAAAAAGTTTACCCTAACTAAGATAATGTAATGACATATAGATTAAAGTGATGAAATACAACAGAAAGAAGATTAATAGTAAATATTTAAGACCAAATGACCAAGTATCCCACTCTGGTATGGAAAAACCAAACAAACAGTCATATAAATATATATATTTTCCCAGATTCAAGATGAAAAATGAAAGACACTACCTTATAATTGGGTCATCAGACTTCCTAATTGGGTCAAATGGAGTGATTTTAGGAGACAGTCGAATGAAACAATATATTCTAGACTTGATAATGAATGTTCTAATGATAAGTAGTGAAATAGATGTATAAGAACAACTTGATTCTGAAAATACATACCAATGATCATGATGCTAATTTATAAATTAGTGCTGTTAATTACTGATCTATATGCATATGCACTTGAAACAAATCACACATATTTTTGAAATCTCAAATCTGAAAATTTGTATGTGATTAAAGGAAAATTCCACAGGTTCCGCTGTTAGTGTTTATGATCATATAAAACGAACATGATACACCGCCGAAAAGAATATAGGATAAGTTAAAGCGCAAGGAGCAGTGTATTTTCTTCAAAGCAAAGAGATTCAGTTCTATATACTAATCACACAGGCATAATATTACGATTCAGTTTTCCACAACCAATAAAATGTTGTATTCATGAATTTTTACAAATGAAATTGGTGAATAATTGAATCACGAAAACTGATTAAATATGAACTAATTAGGCCAATTGTGTAGGAATGATGAAATTCGACTAAATATGAGTTAGGGCAATCGGAAAGGAAAAAAAGGGTGGGTATTGAATTGGTGATGTAATCTTCCAGGGAGTATGATATATTGTTCAGTCAAATACAGAGAATATAAGGAAAAATGCCAATTTGAAATACATATTTGGAAAACGTTAAGAGGAAATCAACTAAGAAGATAAATACTTTCAGAATCAAATGGGAGAACAAATTGATAAACCCTAATTTAAAAAAAAAGTCTGAGAATATAGGGGTAGAACCTGTGATTGGTGATTGGAGAAGAGAATGCTGAAATTGTTGCGTGGAATCCTGATTGAGAATGTTGTGATTGCGTGTATGTTGGTGGATGAAATTGGAGGCGATGTGGAAGTAAGTAAGAAGGGATTGTTGTAGGGAAACCTTGATGGAGGAAGATGTGAATATGTGGATGGTGGCGGTTGGAAACGAAATCGGTGTCGATGGTGATGGAAGGGAAAGGGAAGTCGTTGGTGAATGATGAAGGGGGAAGTGTGATGGCGGATGTGTGATGGGGAATTGAAAATGGCGGTTACTGTAGGAGAAGAAGAAAGGGGGATGAGCACGTGATATGGAGAAAGAGTCCAAAAGACACGTGATGGTGAAAGCAAAAGTTGGTAAATGTGAGATAGGGGGAATTGTTTAAAGTTTTTTTTTAACAATTAGGATTAAAGGTTAAGGTTTAAGAATAGTTGGTTTTGGTTTGTTAGGAGATCGGTAAGAAACCCGTGTATTGTTTCTTTGTAGATTGAAACAGTTGGTTTGATTCATTTTGTGATCGGAAAGAAACCCGTGTACCGTTGTCATTAGAAACAATTGGTTTTGATTTGTTGTAACATCCCACATTGGTGGGGAGGAGTACTAAGCACCGCTTTATAAGGGTGTGGATACCTCCCCTATCAGGACGCGTTTTAAATCCGTGCAGGGGCGGATGCCTGAGGGTACTGCCGGCTGCCAAAGCAGACAATATCTTGGTGCTAAGCACCGCTTTATAAGGGTGTGGATACCTCCCCTATCAGGACGCGTTTTAAATCCGTGAGGGGCGGATGCCTGAGGGCATGCCGGCTGCCAAAGCAGACAATATCTTGGTGCGACGGGTCTGGGCTGTTACAAATGGTATCAGAGCCAGTCATCGGCCAGTGTGCCAGCGAGGACGCTGGTCCCCTAAGGGGGAGGATTGTAACATCCCACATTGGTGGGGAGGAGAACTAAGCACCGCTTTATAAGGGTGTGGATACCTCCCCTATCAAGACGCGTTTTAAATCCGTGAGGGGCGGATGCCTGAGGGCATGCCGGCTGCCAAAGCGGACAATATCTTGGTGCGACGGGTCTGGGCTGTTACATTTGTCTTACAACCGGAGAAAATCCGTGTACCGTTCTTGGTTTAAACAATTGGTTTTTTGAAAAGTCTGTGTATTGTTTTCGGTAGAAGCACTTGGTTTTGGAAAAACCCGTGTATTGTGGTTGAGCAATTGGTTTTTGGAAAACTCGTGTATTGCAGTCGGTAGAAAACAATTGATTTTTTTGAAAACCCGTGTATTGCTGTCATTAGAATAGTTGGTTTAGGAAGAAACCCGTGTACTATTCTGGGTAGAAACAGTTGGTTTGGAAGGAAACCCGTGTATTGTTAAGGATTAGTAGTTGGTTGACACCCGTGTAGAAAGAAAAGATTTAATCAGGTTATGATAGGAAGAAGGAAAGGAAAATGGGTGACGATTCATCCAAGGGCAAGGAAGTTGTACCGGTAAAGGAAGGAGGGGCGTCAATGACATTTCAGTGCCTGGTTCTAAACTCTACAAATTATACAATTTAGGCTGTAAAGATCAAGGCAATCTTTAACGTCCATGGAATATGGGAAGCAGTCGAACCATCCCCAGGAACTGAAGTCGATCAAAAGAAGAACAACACGGCAATTGCAATGCTCTATCAAGCAATTCCAGAAAACATGGTGTTGCAAATTGCTAACCTTACATCGGCGAAAGAAATTTGGGGTGCGCTGAAAGTTCGACATGTTGGAGTGGATAGAGTCAAGGAGGCGCGTGTTCAAACGCTCGAATCAGAATTTGAACGTTTGAAGATGAAAGATAACGAGTCACTTGATGTCTATGCCGGGAAGATTAGTGAGATTGCATCACAAGCAAGTAGTATGGGGCATACTATGGAAGACAAACGATTGGTTCAAAAACTATTAGGTTCAGTACCAGAAAGGTTCATGCATATAGTTGCTGTAATTGAATAGTTTATTGATATCATGACGATGCCGTTTCAAGAAGCTGTGGGAAGATTAAAGGCTTTTGAAGAACGAACTAAGAAGTCAGTCAAGGAGGAAGATCAGCAATACAAACTCTTGTTCTCCAAAGAAGAAGGAAAGCAGATGGATAAGGGACACAAATGTGAGCTGTGTGGTCATGAGAATTCAAGTCAAGAAAAGTCAGAACGTGGCCAACATAAAAGGTGGAAGTCTTGGAAGAACAAATGTGGTAATCAAGTCCGCGAGAACAAAGATCACGTGAGATGCTTCAAGTGCAATGAACTTGGACATTTCAAACATGAATGTCCAAAGTGGAAGGAAAAGAAAGAAGAAGCAAACCTGATCGAGTACGAGGACGAAGGACTAGTGTTGCTGTAACCGGATCAATGAAGGAAGTTGAAGACCTCGTTTAAACTATATTTAGTTTAAGGGGGAGTATTGGATATTAAACTAAATATTAGTAGTTAAAAGTTATAGGTCAGTCATGTAAATATGTCTAAGTATGTTTGGAGTCAGTTTGTCATTGTAAATAGTTCAAGGTCTCTTGTATCAAATTTGAAAGTCTATAACCGGTTGATGAAGGAGGCGGCGTATTAAGTGTGAACGCATCCTTTGGGTCTGTATATATGGTCGAACAAAGATGGAGAAATCCACAGTTAATAAAAATCGGTTCCGCTGTTGATCTCTGATTATACCAACATAAGGTAGAGCAGACGATCTAATTCCCACCAAACGCACACCCCAAATAATAATCCCAGAATCTCCCCACCCCAAATGAATTTATCACCACCAGATTAAATGCATCAAAGCCATAAAACCATAAAACCCACACGAAATGAAGCACTTCAAGAACCAAATGAAACACGAAACGATTATTAGAAGCACCTGCCTGAAATATAGCCACACCCAACCCATATCCACCCACCCGATTGCCCCATGAACACACAGCCAAGACTCACAAAGATAAAATAAACATGTGCTCATAATCTCTCCAAACTCACACACACCAATTAGAAGAGATTTTGGTTAGTTTTTTTAGTTCATCGTTTAATTTTAATAATTGTGTTAAGATACTTTGGTCCGTTTAAATTGACTACATCTTTGTTTAATATAACTGGGTTGGGTCGAACAATTTAAACAAAGTCATATATGTGTGATTTTCTAACTAGGTTAGCTTGAATTGGATTAATAATTATCGAATTCGGATACCAGAGTAATCGCTTACCTTCTCATTGAGTTTCAAATCAATTTACTTTGTCAATTGCAATCACATTCAATTTTTACAATTAACATTTTTTACAATTAACATTTTTTACAAATTCCCTGAAGATACAACAACCTCACTTCCTATACTATAGTTCGTTATAGCTAAGTAACAGCGTTTATATATATTTTTGATAGGCTTCGACATGCGATCAATGATAAGTAATGAATGGACTTTGCTATGCATGTGACGACATAATTAATTAAACTTAAGTCTAACACAAAAAATGTTCACCTAAATCTATTTAAAGTATGAATGAACATTAATCTGAATTTGTGGTTGTCACAGCTCATCGAAGAAACACAAGACTCACACCCACGATTAGGGTAATGGTAATACCCACCCCGCGACCCCGCGACCCCAAGCATCCCGAGCAACCTCCCTGAGCCACACTTTTTACCCGTCATGGTGTTCCCAGCATCCCAAGACCCCAAACTCTTTAAAAAGTAGGGGGACCCACACTTTTTACCCCTCTCCAGAGCTCTCTTCTCTCGGTGCCCCAGCCCCGAGCACCTCTCCCGCGCACCTCTCCCGAGCACTCCGTCATGGTGTTCCCGCGATCCCGAGCCTCCCAAACCCTCTCCCGAGCTAGCTCGGGGTGGGTATTACAATCACCCTTAGACGACTTCTAATTTTCATGGAATCCTTTGCAAAATTCTTTCGTGTGTTTCCAACAAAACTCAGTTCCCTAAAAACATTTTTCCTACAAAACTGAGTATCTAAAATGTCGTTGCTTATCTTTTCAAAATGGTTTGGTTAAGAATATAAACTCAATATAAACTCTAAATCGATTTATTCTAAACCAAAGAAGTTTAACCCAAGAACACATAATTGTTTACAAAGAATCTGAACAAATACATCTCCAATGACGAATCGATCTAAGATACAACTTGTGAAAGAAGAATACAGAGATTGAAACCCTAGTATCAGAATCTTGCCATTGATTGTGCACTGAAGATAGAAAGCATTTAGATCTCAAATAGAGAAGAATTGTGAGCTCCCCTTTTAGCTTAAGCCCTAAGTTGCTTGATATAATATCCATCAAGTCGCTGACCCGCTCCATGACCCGCTTGTGTTTTCCATCTATCCAAATTCTTAGCTCAGCCCAGCAACACATAAGCCCAAAAAGGATGAGGTCCAGGACCCTCATGAAACAAGGAATATAAAACACTAGTAAAACAAGAAATATAAAAGCAATTTAGCAAAATAAGCAGTTAGAATTAAAGAGAAGAATTAAGAATTAAAACTAAACATATTTTTAACAGTTTGTTCGATTTTGACTTCGACAACATGTGGATGGTTATAACTCGATGGAAATATGCAACTTTAGGAGAAAAGGTTGTATGCAATTAAGAAACAGAAAACGTGCAAAGTAGGTGGATTCGATATTTTGTAGATAGAACAAAATCTTGAATGCAATTCAGACATAATATAGGCGATTGTTGTGTACATAATCGAATAAGAAGAGGACGGTGTATTTTTGATTGTTGGGGAGAATGTAATTAGGGCTAAAGAGATAAGAGGACGATGAAAGATCTTAAATAGTGGTTGGATTTATGAATGATATTAACGTGTTTTTACAATGCTACTCCTTGTTCATTTTCGGCGACACGATATATTGGGGTATATTCCCTTAGGATTGACTTAAAAGGTTATTATTTATACTTATCAAATGTTTCAATCCACACATATATAATCCATGTTTTAAAAACCGATTTTGAAGTTGAACCGGAAAAGTTTCCGGAGGCGGTTCGACCGGTCGGACCAGTTAGACCGGCCAGTTCAACCGGTTAGGGGATTTTAATATATATTTTTATAAAAATGCTAATAAACTTGTACACTTCAACAAAAATTAGTTAAAATAAAATTTTAATCCACTTAAAAATAATACCAAATAGGTATTCCACAAGAAAATATAAGTTTTAAAGTTCACAAATAATAAAAAATAACAATAAAGTATACACATATAATAAAAATAATTCCAAGAAAAATAGGAAATAAGAAAATCGGTTGAACCGGACCGGTTTAACCGGGAAAACCGGTCAAAACCGACCGGTTCGAATCTCGTAAAAAACCGGATATAAAAAACCAGAGGCCCCCAAAAAATCCGATTGAACCGATTCAACCGGCCGGTTCGAATTGGTTTTTAAAACATTGTATATAATCAATGTTCAACATTAGTTTTAAAACATGTTTATTCGATTGAAGGATATAGTTATCAGTTCACTAGATCAAATAAAAGCCATATTGATCATAGAAAGTCCATTCTATTTGTAGTTCTGACCAATCCAAATTTAAAATGGTGTTTTATTATGGAACTAGTTAGTGCCCCGGGTAAATACTCGAGGCTGTGATATAAAAAGAATTAAATGAAGTAAAAGATGAAAGTTTTTTTTCAAATTTTCACTGAGAATTGAAGGAGATTGATGAATCAAAGTTATGGTATTGTAAAACAAATATGGATAATTTTTGTATGGAAAAGATTTTATTTTTTTATTTTTAATTATAAGATCTTTCCTTTTTGTAAATACCATTTAATTTTTTAATTCAAAAATCTATAAAAATGACACATAAGCTAATCCTAGGTGGCACACCTTAAATTGTGTCACCTAGACATTAAAAACTTGTGTTTGTTATATAGTATAGATAGATTGTAACTCTCAAGTTAAAAAGTAGAATATTTTAGTTGTTAGTTCATGAAACTTGTAATTTTGACGTTTCAACTTTGTACGTTTCGAATGTTAAACTATTGTCATTTTATTTTGGACTTCTATCATTTGGAAAGTTTAGATATGTATTCTAAATTTTACAATTATCATTTTTGATAGTTTATAGTTGTGTAATTTTTATGAAAATAATTTAAGTTTTAGTAGTTTTTAAAATAAAAATAAAATATATATATAATTTTTTGATGAATTCAAATATAAACACAATTTTAAAAATTAGAATCCTAAGTTCTAAAAATCATCAATTTTCGAATAAGTGGATTCAATGAATTCGAGTATACGATATTTGATTCATTTAACACCCTAATTTTAAGGTAATGTTTTCCTAGAAAGACACTCTATTATCCGTTTATTGATTACATCCGTTTATTGATTACATCTATAGGTAAAATACTTTGATTCCGAAAGTATCCAATACATTCGAAATCAGGAAAATGCAACACTACTATGCTAAATCATGTTTAAAGGATATCGAGTCACAGAAACCATAAACAAAAAAAAACCATAGATCATGAGACACTGAAAATAAACATAATCTTCATAACAAGAAGTCCACAACACTAATTAGAAATTAATCTTATGATTAAATGATAAAACATACAAAAGCAACAAGAAATTTGGGGAATTAACAAGGGGTTTTTCTGGGGTTGGTTACTCACCATGCCATGCCCAGACAAATTCTTGGAGAGCTGGTTTGATTTCTTCTTTGAACAATATCTGATATTCCAATGCATCACCAGATGATTTCTTCAACTCTACCAAATGAAATGATGAAGTGATCTCAAATATTTCAACATCGATTAATAATGGCCCGTTTCGACTTTCACTTGGTTTCTCGAATTTTAGCAGGCCATCCTTTTTAATACATACTTCCATCCTTAAACTTGCAGCAATTTGTTCCAGTTTGGATATAATATCAGAAGCAGGTTTTGTGGAAGTAAATTTGGCTTCATGCTTTTGGTCATTTTTAACAAACAAACCAGATAAATCGAATCCGGTTGATAGAGAGATAATATCAAAAGCATTAAAAGTTGAAACCTTCATGAAATCTGGTATTTTGGGCTGAAAATGAGGTTTGATATCAGGATTAACAGAATCTTTCATCTGTTTAGCGTCTAATCCTTTCTTAAACCAAGAATTTTCCATGATCTTTTTCATGGAAATCCTAGTAACTGGATTTGGATCAAGAATTCTTTTTAACAGCCTACGAACCTCTGGTGGAAACGAATGAGGGCACTTATATTCAGCCTTGCTTATCTTTTTATACATCTGCATAATGTTTGGGTCGTTAAACGGAAGCTTACCGGTCAAAAGAACAAATAAAATCACCCCACAAGACCAAATGTCAGATTTAGCCCCATCATAACCTCTTCTGCTGATTACTTCAGGCGCCACATAGGCAGGAGTGCCACATGTCGTGTGAAGTAACCCATCTAGGCGTGTGCAATCAGCCATAGCACTCAATCCAAAATCTGTCACTTTCAAGTTTCCATACTCATCGAGCAGTAAGTTTTCTGGTTTCAAATCACGGTGATAAACACCCCGATTATGACAAAAATCAACAGCACTGATTAACTGCTGAAAATACTTTCTAGCAACATCTTCTTTTAGCCTTCCTTTAGCCACCTTTTCAAAAAGCTCACCACCTTTTGCATATTCCATTGCTAAGTAAATTTTGGTTTTGGTGGCCATAACTTCATAAAGCTCAATTATATTTGGGTGTTTAACCATTCCCATAACAGATATCTCTCTTTTGGTCTGATCAATTAGTCCAACTTTCGAAACCTTTTCTTTATCAATCACTTTAATCGCTATATTTTCACTGGATTTCACGTCTCGCCCATGATAAACTTTAGCAAAATTACCTTGACCAAGCATTTTCCCGACTTCGTACTTTTGCATCAACACATTTCCCATATTCTCCATTTTCTAAAAATAAAATTCTAGTAGACGTACTACGGACTTATCTTATTTCCTGCTACTATATATGCCTAATTTATATACCCACAAGCAGGAATGTTTTAGACTGAAGAACTAACCGTCTTCAACAAGCTCGTGCTTTAACACGACAGGAGCACCAGAAGTTGCAGATCCATTGTGCATTTGAGCATGATTATTGAATGTGTGTTGATGATTGCATCCAACTTCATCGAGGAGCACAAGAAGATTGTAGGGAATTGCAATCATGCATGTTTTAGTGGAGAAATTACCAGCGTTTGAACCCATCATTCCGCATTCCCAGGTAGTGACAGTTGCTATACTTAAATTCTGAAGGAAATTAGCACAAGAGTGTGTAAATATATTTTCACCAAGTGATAGATAATCATGAATGATGATTAAACTACACTGACATGTGCTAGTCAGATAATGATTTGTAAATGCTAACAGTCTTGCTTCAGTTTATGCACCCAGTTTACATGACTTTTTCTAGACTGAGTAATTTAGATATATTCACACATTGATTTTTTAATCAAATTGTATTAGTCATATAATTAAAATTCAGTATTTTTTAATGAGTGAAATATTTATAAACTGTATTATGTAATTAACCTACCGATAACATTATGATTGAATAACAATAACATAACCCAATATTATACTCATACAAAAGGTCTTAATTAGATCTAGTGATATAATTTTCAAGAATCATTTTATTTTTATGTTAAATATTTAATAAATATGTGAGCTATGAAAATCGGATGTGATATAGTGTTACACATATTTAGTGTTTTGGTTAAAGATGTTTCACACCAAAGTGTGCGTAGTTTTTATATTTTTGATGTATACAATGGAGATGGTTTAAAAGAAAACAGAACAAAACAAAATGAGCCAACCAATCAGATGAGAAAACACTATATTTATTTAGGAAGAAAAGAGACGTGAATATAAGTGATAACAAGTAAAAGCGAAAACATTTGGATCACTGGTCGCACAAAAAAGGTAATTGTATTTGTAGAAGGTTAAAAGGACAATCTAGAACAAAGAAGGAAAACTAAAACCTAGTGGTAAGCGTTGCCCCCATACAATAAGTAGATAGCAGACTCTTTAAATTTCATAAATCCATTATATATTTTACTTATGCCAAAAGAAAAGATGTGCATATTTCGAGTCCAAAGACCAAAGTTGAGTACCATAAATCAAATTGCCTACTTTTTCGGTGTTGGAATTGGTTGTTGCTTTCTGATACAAGCTTATCTGCTAGTTGCTTTCTGATACAAGCAAAAAGCTATTTTGATGGTGTCTGGGATTGCTTATCAGATTATTTTGTACTGAAATAAGAGTTTTGCATAAGCAGTTTCACCTTAATTAATCACCCAAAAACTGAAAAATCTTTAAGGAAAAATCAAAGATCAGATTCATAATTCATCTTTTACATGCCCCAAACAAAAATTCAGTAAACCAAAGCATTGCACAGATCCAAAATTCTGTAGCCCAGCTAAATCATCCAAAACAGGACTCAAGGATACTATATCCTAAACCAGAAACCAGATCCTGTGACTGGTGACAAAATTTTGAACTTAATTGATCATCAACCGGAAATTATGACAGTTCAGACCGTTGATTATTTTACTTCTAACAGATAAGCATATAAACGCGTGCATAGCGAGATTTAGGGTTTGATACTATGAGATCTTCTCAAAACACTGTTTTGATGCAAAATTGAACCGATTTTAAAAAGCTCATCTATCGTGACAGCTAAAAACAGCGTTCAAATTCATAGAATTCAAACTAGGGTTCACAAATTATGAAACACTTCAAAAGAAATTCACAGAAATTCAGAAAGACAAATTATGGAACACCTCAAATTATGATCTTCTCAAAACACTGTTTTGTGCCAAATTGAACCGATTTTAAAACGCTCCTCAATCGTAACAACTAGAAATAGTGTTCAAATTCATAAAATTCAAACTAGGGTTCACATATTATGAAACACCTCAACAGAGATTCACGAAAAAAAATTAGAAAGACAAGATGGCAAGGGGCTGTTACCTCTTTGAATCCAAGATTCAGATGTGTAAACTGCAGAGAGAGAATGAGATCGGATCGAGAAACTGCAAACGTATCTCTTCCGCGAGATCCGTATATATCAAGGAAGATAGGGTGGAATTATATGGTGGAAGAAGATACTGGGAGATTCGAGTGTTTCGTGGACACGTGGAGGTAACGTACAGGTTGCTTAGAGGAACGAGAATATGATTGGTGCAGGTGTATGGTAATAGGGTGTGGGCTGGGGCAGAGAAAATGACTTCGTAATGTTCGGCAGCACAACTACCACATATTATATATACGATAATGGATTGGGCCTTGGGGGCGCCTCCATTATTGAATTTTAATTGGCCAAGTAGACATAAAATACATGGAAAGGTCGCTATGTGTCCCTTTTTTATTGATTTTTTTTTCTAAAATTTTTTATTATTATTATTTTTTAAAACGACGATTTCATTAAAAACAAAGACTCCTCGTAAGAAACTAGAAAGGTTAAAACAAACGAAATGTTTACGTTCAGAAACGACACCAGTCCTCCCAAGTTACCACCTAACCTTTACATCTATTATTCACCCAAACAAATTTGAACTCTTAATTTCCAATATTATATAGCCCAAAGACGGACGTTTTCCGTTGAACATAACCTCGTTGCGTTCCTTCCAAGTAACCCAACATGCCGTTAAAATTATCGTGTAGATGATGTCATGTTTCCTTTGCTCCATTCTAGTCACGTCCACAACAGAAAGAAGATCTTTAAAAGCAAACATTTGAGGAATTTTACA